>JAUBNY010000001.1:10023815-10035087 GCA_032275445.1 Crypturellus soui
TTCCCTTTCCCTTTCCCTTTCCCTTTCCCTTTCCCTTTCCCTTTCCCTTTCCCTTTCCCTTTCCCTTTCCCTTTCTCCCCCTTTATTTTCCCTTGAAAATATCTTTCAACATTAGAATTGATGTATGCTATAGACTACAGACCCTGCAATAAATCTTTGTGCATGTGACTCTCTCAGCATCCTTTGAACTATAGATACATGAGGGAAGAGGATTAATATGTGCTGAAAACTCCCTACCTGCAAATTCTGCAGGAGCGTGAGCAAAACCCTGAGTCTTATTACAGATACATAATGCTGGCAAATCTAATGGTTATATATTTTAATTGCTATGTAATATCAGAGAGTTACCTATTTGTTGGTTCTGATTTTAACAGAAGCCATATTCTAATTTCTGTCAGACTTAGGCAGAAAGCCAAGGCCAGAAGCATGTGTCAGTCACATGAAGCCTGCTCAGTTATGACTTACAGGCTGTGTTTGCACTCCTGTCTGCTGCAGATCTGTGTGGAGCCAACATGCTGCCTTTTTAACAATTGCATATAACCAGAGGGAGACTGTGGAGCTGTGAAAATCAGGGTCAAGTGGAGGAAGGCGTCTGCTGAGCTGCTGCTACACCATTGCATGCGGCTGCGCTTGTTCTGTGGTCAGCGAGATCTCATTTGTATCCAGACTCTCCTGGCAGCCCAGCACCCAGCAGGGATGCTCAGGCAGGGAGCACTGTTCGCTCTCAATAGCTCACAGTATGATTAAAAAAGAGCAAAACAAAAACTATCTCTCTGTCTGAAAGCTAACATGGGCAGCACTCAGGTTTAAGTTCAGCTGTCCTGATGAGAATTCTTTTCAAGAGATTTCAAATGGGAAAATCAGAGATGTTACAAAATGGATTGCTCGCTTGAGATTTCTATCATTTCTGGGCAAAAATCCCTTGAGAAAGGTTGTTTTTGTGTATTCGTGAGACTTCATCTGCATCTGAACAAAGAAGAAAATGTATTCTTGAAGTGTTAAATCTCTCCATCAGATCCACTGCAGAGAGATGTACCTGGAAATTCAATTCTGGCACTTCCCTAAGACTGAAAAATGAAGCGGGTTGAGCTGTGAGCGTCTTTCTTTGTCCCTTGTCACATCCATGGTATCACCTGTGCGTGTCCACTTGGAGAAAGGCAACATGCCTTTCTGTGACCAGCGTGGGGAGGCAGCCCAGCCGATAAACAGGTTGAAGGACTATGATTGTCCCTCGTGAATCATCACTCCTGGCTACGGAATGGATGTGACAAACCCCGTGGAGCAAGTGGAGCAGGTGGAGCAGGTGTTCTGGTTTTGTGGAAAGGGAAATAAGTGAGCTTAGTATCTTCTGTGCAGGAAGCGTTAAGATATCTCAGATCCTGAGGTTGATAGGAGTTTGGGGACCACCAGCAGCTTCCTTCTGCCAAGAGCAGCATGAGCAGGGATCCTTCATGAGGAGAGCTGTGCCAGGCACCTTGGAGGACCCTGGCGCTGGCCATGTCCCCACTGCTGTGACCATCCTGCAGCACTCAAGCAGGACCAACAGGGCTGAGTGGCGGCAGCAGCAGGTCCCATCCACAGCCAGCAGCTGCCATCTGGAGTCAAGGCCACAGCAGCCCTGGGGCTGCCACCAAGGCGGTGTCAGTGTGCAGCACACTTCATTGCAGCTGGGGGGTGGCTCAGGGTACAGCTGTGGGAGTTCGCTCTCTCTTGAGGACTGGTTGGAGGATCTGAAAGATCCCCATCCCCAGCCCTGCTGTCCTCCTCTGGACGCTCCTCACTGCAGCTGTGGTCTTGAAGATATTTCCTGCATTCTTGTTCCCACTGGGCATCCCCTCAAAGACACATCTGCCACTGGAACGCCTTTCACCAACCCCCAGGTTGGGTGGAGCCTGGTCCACTGCTCGCCTCCATCCGGAATGGATCAGCAGGGTGCTAGGCAAAAAGCAACAACGAAGACCCCGTTATGTTTGCACTGCGGACCAAAGAGTCTGACTTAGGCCATGGTGCTGTAACCCTCATCCCCTGGCGTCTACAGCTTTGGGGACACCGTTATAACTGGTGTAGCACATCTGCATTGTGGTGCTGCTTGCCATCTCAGCATAACACTTGGTTACACATGTTGTTGTTCCCCAAGGGCAAATTCCCAAATTTCTTATTCTTTTTACATGACGTGGGTAAGTGAGAGCTCCTTCTCAAGGAGCAGCAGTTAGGCTGGGGCAAGGATTGAAAGGACTGGCTGTTTACAGCCAGTTTAGATATCAGACATTTCAGACTACTGCTATGTGAAGAAACCAAGGAGCATAGTTTGCATTTGCTTTTCATAAGGAGGCTGGATATGCCCTGAGATATGCAAATGTCTTCTGATGCAGAGAAAAAGATTTCAGGACTGTGGAGGTGTAAGAGTTGGCAAATTGCATAGCATTATGGAATAAAACTCCATTTTTGTGCAAATTGAGGAACAACAGCTGTTACAGCATGTCAGGATTTGGGGAGGTTAATTCTCAGAGCAGAAGAATAAAAAGCAGTGCTGTCATATACACAGAAAGGAAAGGAAGTGGATGCAACAACAAACAGGTGAGAGAGTCTCACGGTGTTATCCATAGGAGGATAAAAGCAATAAATTCTTATTTAATCCTAGCAGAGCTATTTAAAATATTAAAAGTAGTGGGTCTCAGAGGGATTTAGAATGGCTATAGAGGGTTAGTTAAATTAGAAAGTGAGCAGTTGAGATTTTCAGACACATTTGCAAGAATAAAGAAAGAACTTTTTTTCATCATCCCTTTTTTGGCAAAAAGAAAGGAGGGGGAGAAAGGAGGAGGAATGCACACCACACACTCTTCTGCCAGTACATGCATTATTTAAGCCCTGAGCATAGTACATTTACCCTGCTGCCTGCCTGACATGCCAGTACTGGCACCTGCCGATGCTCCCAGCGTTTTTACCTGAGCCTTGGCCCAGCCTCTGCTCAGCCCTCACTCATTTTGCAGATTCTCTCTCAGCCTTAATCTCTTGCCCTGCTTGTTTTTTTCCTCTCAAAGTGTAAGCAGTGATCTAAATTTCCATCTCTGTAAAGACTGCACTTGTCTCCCCTGATCATTGATCTCACCTTCCCCTACCTGATTCTCTCAAGTCTCCTCTAACTGCCTCCCTTGCTCCCTCCCAGGCTGGGAAGGGACCTCCCCTGCCTTCTGAGACTGCTGCTGCTGCTGCTGAGGTTGCTAATGAGCCCTGGAAGACACTGCTTGTCTGCTTTCATTAAGCCGCTTCCATGCTGACAAATCTCAGATCTACTTATGCATGACAATCCAACACAGATTCCGTGTTTTGGTCTGTGGATGCCATTTGCGAAAGCCTATTGAACTGACAGAAAGGCAAGCATTGCTGAAATTCTTGGTCTCCTGCCCTTTTGGTCAGGGCTGATGTGGCCTGTGTTTGGACTGCCCATTATAGAAGCTTTATCGGCACCTGGGGCAGTAATCCAATGTCCCCGTTCACTTCTCACCAGCAATTTGCTGAAGATAGTAATGCATTGGCTGTTTAAAAACCAAACACATGTATCGCTGGCTAGTAAGTCACGCATCAGACTTCTGAACAGGACACACTTGTAGCTGGAATGCTTTTGAACCAGGTTTTGGTCAGTTGCCCTGCCCAGGGATCTAGTACCATCTGGCATGGTCCCTGCTAGTCTGGAAGGATGGTGTCAGCCGTACAACTGGAATTTGACTCCAGATGCTCCAAGATGCTTGAGACGTTTGCTTGGGCTAGGCGGATACGGCAGCGTGCCATAGGTAGGGACACAGCTGGGGTGCCAGCGAGGTGCCTAGAGCATCTGGAATGTTTGGTGTCTGTGCTCAGGCAGCCAAATCACCAGCGACAAAGCGAGCTGAATTTCTCCCTATGCTCCATCAGCTCTGTTGACTAGACTTCCCTTCAGCATAATGCAACCTTAAACATGTAGCTTAAATGTTGATGTCTACAAGTAGATGCTTGGATTTAGTCAAGCTGAATTTCTCTCACAATCTGCATGTAGCCTTGTGGTTCTTTGCAGTGCATCTAGCACAATTTACAAGTTAAAAATCTTAATAATGATGACAAAGTAGTAATATGAGTGTAATAATGTCATTATTCTTACTATAATTTGCTTATAATGAAGTTGTGTGTTGTGATACTGTAGTGAAAAAAGAAATGTGGATTATTTGCTGTCCAGAACTTACCTATAACTACATTATCTATACCTAAATGTCTTTTACACTATATATATTTAAATGGTGCATTGTCCACATTATGAAATAAAAAATAACCAGTGCTAGAGGCAAGAAACTAGAAAAATATGACCTACAGCCCCAGTGGAACAGTAAATGCACAGAGCCCTTTTTGGAACAAGATCAATTTATTTTCTGTCCTTCATGTGGTCCTTCAGAGTCACAGAGGGACTCTGCTTAATGCTGCATTACCCTGCTTTGGCTTTCTTGCCTTCCTGCTCTCAGGTGCTCAGTGCTTTGCTTGCTGGCTTTGCTTTTGCTAAGACTTGGCCAACAGCACTTGTTGGTCAGGATCTATTAGCAGAACAGCCTCTGAAAGCCGGGGAGGCTGGAAAGCCTGGCTATGTCCACGCTCTTGGTTAGTCTGACAAAAGTCGTTCCTCTAGGAGCCCAGCTGAAATATTGTTTCTCCAATTTAGTCTCTGCCAACTCTTATTTCTCATGTTCCATCTGTGCTATAACTTAGTTGATGCAGCAGGTGCTTTTTAAATAAAGGGGAGAGATATTGCTTTCCTGCTTATTTAGTGTCTGATAACTTCTGGTGGATGCACTCTGCCTATGCCATCCTTAATAGAAACAGGGCTGAGAAACCCACTGCAATATTGGAGGAGCAGGTGTTGAATGAAAGCCTAGTCCTTCAGGCAGTCTTAACCCTTCACTGATCAGACAAGACTGTTCTGTACGTATATGGGCACACAAGGGGTCTCAGAGCCCACTTTAAGTCCCAAACAACTGGAAAGGAGTCCTTCCTTCCAATATCTTATTATTTATTTATTTATTTACCCTTAAAGAAATGCTGACCTAACAGAAAACACGAACTTATTTCTGGCCAAGTTACAGCCAGCGCAATGAGGTGTTCACACACTGCTCACAGTTTTGCTTGTGGTGGTGCGCAGCACCAGACAGGCATGCAAGTTATTTTAATGTGGTTCTGCAATGGCAGAGGTCTCTGCTATGCAATGCACTCGTGTCACCCAGAGCGTGGGAGTGGAAAAAACATTAAAAGTCACAAGTGACTGTTTCAAAAGAAAACCCTTAACACAAGCTAAAGGGCCCTCTCCAGCAGTGAAGAGGTACATACATGCCAGACTAGCTCTGCACCCAGTCCTTCAGCTCAGCCAGAGAATTCAGGCAAATAATACTTCATTCTGCTAGCCAGAGCCAGACTTGGGCACAGCTGGATTTTTAGTGAGCTTTGGTGCTCTGGTTGCAGAGCGGATGGGGAGGAGGTTCTGTGCTGCAGCTGGTACCAGGTACGGGAGCATCTTCTTTAGAAGGGGACGGGCAGCAGGATGCTGGTGGCTGGGCCAGACCCTCTGCCCCAGGGGAGCCCCCAGAAGACGCGGATCAGGCCCGTCCCTGCTGGGCTGAGGCCTCCCTGGTGCAGGCTGAGCTTCGAGGCTGTGGGGAGGAGCAGGGACAGGACAGAGCTGAGACCCCAGGAAATGCACAGATTGTGTAGAATTGTATGGATTTTACAGAACTGCACAGACTGGAAGAGGGAGTGTCGATCCATTCCAAACTACACTGCAGTCTTAAGGGTCTCCCTGTCTGGACACACACATGCACTATATGACAAGCATGGATCCAGCCCAAAGTGTTTGATTTACTAAAAAGGCTGAACAGCTTTTAATGCCTTGGAGAGAAGCAGTACAGAAGTCGGTTAGCTTTCTCCAGGACTGGTAAGCTGCAAATCATTTTCCATCTTTCCCTCATAGACTGCGGACTGGAAAGGTGATGTTTCCTTTTCCTCAAAACCACATTTCCATATTCAGTTTCAAGGGCTCTATTTTAAACTAAAGAGGAACACCGGTACAGTTTTCATTAATAAAATATCACTGTACATGGTATGTAGAATGCTACTGGCAAGGAGAGAAATGACTAAGCAGGAGATACGATTTTATTTTTTCCATACTTATTCTAAAATTGGCTTGGCAGTTTTCAGCTATTCCTTGGTGATGGATTTCAAACTATTCAAATAGATAATTTTCAGCTCTTGCATTTCTCTTTGAAAGTTTCTGCACAGATTCTTCCACAATATTTAACATGTCAAAGGCTCAGAGCTAACAGCTCAGAGCCTTGCTTGTAAAACATCATGCACACACAAAAATGTAACGAAATCATGTTTTGGCAATAAGCTTAAATCTCACAGAAATGTTCCAGAACCTTGATTAATTAAAGACAACCCATGCTACCACTAGCCTGCAGTTTTCTAAGTTGGTACATCGTTAAGCAGCCTAATTAATACTAGGACATACTGAAACAAGAAAGGTATTTTGGATTTTCAGTTACTAAGGGAAACCTAAGTGCTGTCTATTAAATGCTTTGGCCTCCTTTTCTTGTAGAAAATGTGCTTTGTAACTTCCCCATATGCTCCTGCTGTTCTGTTCTTGATGGATGTTGCTATGGAAGCAAACTGGGGAAAAAATCCAACAGCTACTAATGTTTCTGCAAATGATTGCACAGGTGGAGCTGAAAAGTACAGATGACACAAGTTAGTTAAGCAGTGGATTTGAGCTGCAGCAACAATTTGAGGCCAGACATCAAACCATTCCTATTTCGCTTTCCCTCCTCTTTACATCTCTTTATTGAAATTATGGATCTCGGCAGGCTGTTGAGATTTATTTGGCTCTTTATTGACTAAATGCATTCAGAAAGGTTCAGAGATGCCCTAAGCCCCTGTATAAAATAGATGGAGGTTTAGAGGAGGACAGGAGGAGGGCTGAGTGCATTGCTCACACAGGAAGGATGGGCTGAGAAAATACGGGTCCTTGGAGACTTAGGGATGGCGAAATCAAAACACATGAGTGATCCTCCCATTCCACGTTGTGTTTAGCTAGGATTATAGCAACCGGGACAGATGTACATGCTGGAAGTTGGGGATACAAATACATAATGTGACTTTTCCCCTTCAGAGCACTGATTTTGATGTAAAACACACCCAAGAGCATGTGTGGGTGGGAAAATGCACTGCTGTGTCCAGATAGGGCATCTAGTTAAGCACTGAAAATGATCACTCAAAGAGCCAAGAAGTGAGAGATACAGCTGCTTGCCAGGGATTTCTGCCGGCTCTTGCCCAAGCTTAGTGAGCTGCAAGTGTGTCTCCACGGTACCAAATAGGTAGCTACTCTATTTATTGCTTGCTTGATTTTCAGTCGTGTTGGCTGCCACTTTTGCTGTCTCTGTAAGACTGATTTTTTCTTGAACTTTTCTGAGTCTTAGATAATCCAAACATATGGATCTGCTTTAAGCTGGTTTGTGCTACCTAGGCCTGTGTGCAGGCATCCATCCCTCTTTGCTAACAGCCAGTAGCCTGTTATTTCCTTCCCAATCCCTTTCAGCCCTGTTTTAAAGTGTTGCTGGACCAGCCAAATGGTCCAGAATGGTCTGATGGTAGCAAAACTTCAGGTCCTGAGCAGAATGTGACCACAGTCCCTCTGTCCTTGTGAGTCCATTCTGCAATGTGAGGAAGAACAGAAAGTTGATCATCAGGGTACAGTTAGCCAGAAAGCACCAGTCCATTCCTTCCATCTTTTAAGGTTTGTTGATTTTGTTGCACACTGTAACATATGCTGTATTAATGTATGGGTATGTGTTTTGGATGCTGAGGCCAGGGACCTGGGGAGGTCTGTGCTGATCACCACATGTAGCTTTTTCTCTGTAATCACTGCAAAACCTGGCAATCTTCATGTCTCACATATCAAAACAGAAACCCATGCTTGCCTAACTTTAAGAATACCTTCCTCCTGTCAAATCTCTTAGTGAATAGTTCAGGGAAAATGACATATCCCCCAAAGCATTATGATTCAAATATTTGAATATTTGTAATCAGGAGAAGGAATTCAAACAGCAGAAAGGTCAACTCAACTACTCAGTCCCTGTCTAACTCAATGGGGGCAAAGTGCCCAGCTGGATCCTCCACACCCAGACTGCTACTGCATAGCACAGGGATGAAGCAACACGGAGATGGAAAGAAGTAGGAATGCTCTAAAGCCACCTGTGGTCTGTATATGTCTAGAAGGCCTGGAAAGAGAAGCATAGGTGAGGGTGCAAAAGTGTGAGCTGAAACCCTAATCACACTTGTCTTGGCACAAAATGTGTCCATTTAGAGAGTGGGTCATTAATTAACTGAGTCACAGTTAGTTGTCAATAAAGTATTGAAATTATGGAAACAGGCCAGACCCAGTCTGGGCTATTTCTTGCAGCTGGTGTCCAATCACTGTGCTCTTGCTCGGTAAAGGCACTTATGCCCAGATCCATGTGTAAGTACTTCTTCTAGCATGTATCAATTCAGATATAATGTATATGTACACAGGCATATATGCATAGCCTTCTGCCTGTATGCATATATGTTGTAAGTGCACACAAATACATGGATTGAGAATATGAACCTAAACACACACGTGCCCAAACGCATAGAGACGCATTGACTGAAGTAGTTCAATATATGCTCAAGTGCCTGTATCGTGTTTCAGTATGTTTGCACTTCCAGTGCCTTCCACAGCAGTTGAGTGGTACAAACAGGATCATACTGAACCACCTGAGTTGTCAGGACCTTTAAGTTCCCCTTTCAGCCAGCCTGCTTGGGTGCACATGTTCGGTCAAACCGTTGTGTGATGCCACAGCTGCCGCAACACAGTTTTTCTTTAAAAAACAGGCAGGCTGGGGAAGGGTCTGCAATGAGGTTTGTTCTTCCAGCTTTGGAATAAATCCTCATCAAGCCTCCCAGGCTGCAAACCAGGTTGTCCTGGTCCTTGGTGCCCTGCCCTGAGTGTAGAGCAGGCCTGACTTCAACTGCTCAGTCCCTCTCACACGGCTTTTCTGGAGGAATTGCTTATCACTCCTTTTATCCCAGGAAGGAAAGGCTTCCTGTCTACTTCCTTGGATTGTTTCCTCTTTTCCTCCTGCATGAGAGGGCTGATTCCTTGTGTGCAGCCGTAGTCACTTGGTATTCAGGGGGAGCTCAGAGTCAGCGAGGCGCCTCTCCAGCAGCTGCACAGGCCCCATATAAATAGGAAGAGCTGCCGAGATTCATGATTGCACCTGGCTGTCCTGCTGCTTTACAGCCACTGCAAATTAATTCTTTCCGCATGTGAGGAACTAAGTCAAGTCACTTAAACTAGTGGCCTCTTGTTGTCCTCTTAGGAAAAGATATAGATACTTGGTACTGCAGAGACCTCATCCTGTGCCAAGGGAGTCACCCGCTACTCAGCTGTTACCCGTAATGGGTGCTGAACAAGCCAGAGAGGAAATTTCAGTTCAACTCCTTTATAACCTTTGATAAGATATGGTTACTGTTCTCTGGCCCAGTATTCACAGATCGAAAGAAATAAATTGTGGGCCTGTTCCTGCTTCCTTGCTCCTGGTAGAGCTCCAGGCCTGGGAGAGCAGAGAAAAATATTTTATTTTTACCATTTGCCTCACAGGAGCATGCTGTCTGCATCTGGGGCAGCAGGGAACCAAAGGGACATAGTCAATTTGGGAAGGAATATGTCCCAAAATGGGAAAAACTGCTTGAGAAGCTGCCACTGAATATTGAGTTCCACAGAGCTCTGCAAGGATCGGTGTAGCCAAGGCTCTATCACAGGCAGCACAGTTACACTTGGACGGAACTACAGGCCGTTTTGCATGGGTGCTGCATGCTCCCACAGGCAGCTCTCATTAGCAGATGACAGCTGCAAAAATGCATTAAAAACTGCATAGAAATATGGGCTGGTGGCAACAGAAGTCTACCTGAAATGGGCTGGAGATTGTATACAGACATATAGCTGAGCACTGAAAATTATGTGCCTTGCTGGATGGTGTTGATGGAGGGATCAACCTCTTTTGCTGTCTGAAACATCTGATTTACAGACATATATATCCAAACCACTGCCGAGGCCTTGTGCAGCATGACAGTATTTGTGGGGTAGTATATCTAATTCTCGTAATATATGCAAAGCCCTCAAAATGCTACCTTTTTATTTCGGTCTGAGAAAGAGAGAAATATATTCTGTCTGTACTGGAGGCATCATTTCAAAGTTAATACTCTGAAATAGAAATGCTGTATAGAACATTTCTATAGAAATGTTAATAGCAGCGTGCCAGATGTGTTTCTGTCCCACACTATTCTCCTGGGTATTCCTGCTAGGGGAGAGGATGCTCTGCCAGCCCCTATGAGAGGTTTGCTACCCTAGGGCCCTATTGCTTGTGTGAGCAACTGAAAAGTTAGCACCTCTGCAAAATGCTCAAGACTCCTTGTCCTCTCAGTCAGACTGCAGCAGCTCACTGTATACTGCTATTCCTTCAAACATATCTTTAGAGGAGATTAATAGCAGACAACAAAGAGAAATTATGAAAGCAAAATGCAGTGTTAGACTGTGCCACTCAAGTCCATGGCAGTACAAGACAGGACTCAAAATGAGCTTTGATATCTGGAACATCTCACTGATCACGTATGAAATCTGCAGCAAACTCTACAAAGATCTTTTTTTGTATGACCTGAGAGCACCCACGCAGTCTCGCTGGTTGTGGAGGAGCATGCCAGCTTCAGCATAGCTTTTCTGGTACTCACTGTCTCTCGGCAATGGTAAGAAAAGAGAAGGAGCTGAGAAGGCAGAGAACTAAAGCAAGAGAATCAGACAGTGAGATAATGAGGACAGATAGTGAGAAGAATTTGGTTCCTGTCCAGAATCTTTTTCCAGGACTGCTGAGAGGGAAAATTTCCAGTAATCCTGGATGAGCTGATCAATGGCTATAACTCCATAGGCTGCAGCGGGAGTTTAGTTACTCACCTGACATGATTTGTGAGCTGAGTCCTGTGCACAAAGATAAAGGCTAGATCCCAAAAAGACACCTGAGGATTTACTTGGTCCTTCCCCTGGCCAAGGCAGAGGCACCTCTGCCTGCAACATTCCTGACACTTTCTAAGGTGTTTAAATGAGTCTTAACGATTCATTAAAATGACTCTGTAGTACCCCGGATGATCTGTTGGAATGCTCCACTCTCCTTATGGTTAGGAAATATTC
>JAUBNY010000001.1:10042803-10060644 GCA_032275445.1 Crypturellus soui
GTACCATAAACCCCAGAGTAATCACATAATGGGAATTTGAAGAGCTGTGACATAGGAGCAGTAGGAGCCCCTGAAACACAATTACAATACTGAGCTAATCAGTGCAGCATTCAGCTGACTATATTCTCACCTTTTAAGTGACAGTGGAAAGCTCCACATTAAAAAAATCAAGAATGATGTTAATGTGGGGAAAACTCGAAGCAACTTCAACTGTTCTAGGGGACGATGTGTCCGCCCTACTCTGCGGATGAAAGATGGGACTATTATTGCACATTATTATTTTCCCGCTTGTGGCAATTGAAAGGCACCAGTGACCAGCTCAGAGCTCTTGTATCAATGGGTTTCCAGAGAGGAACAACAGGAGTTCAGGAAGGGAGGGATTTTGGATTTCTTTCGATAAGGGGGAGCTGTGGAGCTGGCAGGGTGGCTGCTGCACCAGGGGAGGAGTTTTAACAGCGGATGGAAGCCAAGCTGAGCACACGGCGTCAGCTTGGTCCAGCTGAGGGTCTCATCGCTTCATTCACAGGCAGCCACTTGTGTGTTTATTTCTGGTCGTCTGTACATAGGGCAACCCTCAATTTTCAAAGAACACATAAGTTTTGATCATCAGTGCTCTCTGCCGGGAAGTGAAGCGACCCATGCAAAATAGTCCTCAAGTGTACGGCCTCATCCTCCATTGGAGGCAGCTCCTGAACTTCAGTAACAGAGGACTCTTAAAATATCAGCTAAAAAAGGCTGGATTAACCCTTGCTGAGCACATAAAGAGGAAATGAAAAAAAAAAGAAACACGGAATTCATAACTTATTTGCTGTCCTTTGAATTTCCACCTAAAAACTTGCCATGACAACACCATTCGCTTTCTGATCATCTAGTCCTCTGCTTGTACTTCAAGGTTATATATGAATTTGAAAGCTATGTGGCCATCCAGAACCCAACAAGACACGAACACTAAGGTTTCCTGACCAACTTACTTTTACTGGTCCTTTATGGAAGATGAAAACTGATGAATTCATTGACCTCAGCTGCCAAAAACCTCAGCCCCCAGGCAAAGCTACAGCCCTGCTGGTGAACCTCCTGGGGCTGTGGGCATCGACTGCTTCATGAGAACCACGTCCGGACCAATTGCGATCTTCTGAGCACTAATTTCTACTGTGAGAAGTCTTAGATTTATTTGGTTATTTCCTTGTTTTAAAATAAAAAAGCCAATGCACATTCACGCTGTGACCTCCATTAAAAGCTGATGTGATGCACGTTTCACCAGAAGAAGGTTAATGTCATCAATTTTTCAGTTTTCCCCTTTACTTTCTGCACGTCATGTCCCTTCACATCCAGCATGTGCAGAGGGCCTATAGGAATTCAATTATGAGCTGTCATTGTTATTTATATTGATTTATAGATCATCTATTCTGACAACTTCATCGTGAAGCTTTAATAGGCCTTAATAGCTTTATTGTTTATTAATAGTAATGCGACGGTGCACATTCAGATGCCATATTGAGTGTGGGATGTTGAGTTTGGTGGCAGAGATGGAGATTAATGCTCCAAATGGTCAGCATAGCTGAACCGAATAATAAAACCAGGGCTGTTACAGAGAACACAGAGGTGGAAAATAATGTGCACCAAAGGGCTTCTGTGTTATGGAGTTTTATAATGAGGGAAGAGTTCGCTGGCAATTTTTGCTCAGAAAATCTCCCATGGATGGCTATTTTTCTTTCCTTTCTTGCCAGGAAGCTGTTTGAAATATCCATTGGAAAAATCTCCTCAGAAGCACGTGTCCCCAGGCACCACGGACCAGGAGTATTTCAAGAAAAAGGAATCAGGTCGAGCTAAAATGTGACACTTGTATTTGGGGAACATAAGCTCTTACATACTGCTAGGCTAAGGGATGAACAGCAGCACATTTTGGGTACTGTGCGTCTAAAAATACACAGACCTAACATCCCAAGTGAACCTATAGCTGCTCTTATGTGTCATGTTTGCTTTTCCCCTTCCTGCTGTAAACTGCTCTTAGCAGTTTTAGTCCTTAGTTTATTTCTTAGGGTTTCTTGCCATGGGAGGATCAGGCCAGGAAAAGGTCACTTTAGCACCAAGGTACACGTCTGCGCTCCTTCGTGCGCTGGGAAAACACGAGGTGCAAATTCATCCTCCCGATGCATCCTTGATCCAGTGGGGCTCCTTGGCACAGAGAGGCGGTGGCAGCAGAGCCCTCCGTGTTTTCACAACCTTTCCAGAAATGTTCTTCCTTCCTAATATTTCTCTCGGCAGCACTGAGCCCCTTCAAAGGAATAAAATTATGTGTTCATTTGTGTCTTGGTCTGCTGCGTTTCCCCAGGAGCATTAGTTCATATATTTCTCTTGCCTTGAATAAAATGATGAGAAATGGATAGTGCCTGTACTCTTTCTCCCCATCCTCCTGCCACCCTCAACATGCACATATACATTTTTAAAGAGAGAGCTTCAAATTTAAGTTATAGTCCAGGAAAGAACAACTGAAGGGTTTTTTTCTCTCTCTCCAATTCTGTTTTCTAAGTGAATTCAGCAGAGTTACCACTCTCGATGATGAGATGTGACCCGTTTTAATCACTGCTGTCCACTGTCAGGTATGTCAGGCAATTTAGCTTCAGGTGCATAATGGCAAATTATTATAGAGATAGAATCATTTTAAGTTTCTAGACAGTGGGAGCATTCCCAGAATCCATTACTGCCTGATTAAATTACCCAGATTTCTGTGTGTGAAGGTTTTGTACAGCAGCATGTAATCCACGAGAGTAACTAATCATATCATATTGATTTAGATGCTGCTAGAATGGGAAATCTAATTGTAATACTGTGAAAGCTTCTCAGGGAATCTGCACTAATGATTGCATTTGTAATCCCATTTGCAGGTGAAAGTTCTAAGCCGTGGCCGTGCGCTGCATAGCGATGATCTCGTTTTGGACGGAGCGCAGCGAATCTAGCTGCAAGAGATGAGGCTGGTGAGGTTATCCTGACTGCGTAGTAAAGCGGCAAGTTTACATCCTCCCCGTTTTCTCCCTCAAAGTCTTTTGTGACACATACGGAAACACAACGTGAGCAAAGATTGCACATAAATATGAGGAAGGTAACAGGGTTCGACCTTCAGTCTTGCTAAACTTGAGCATTCGTCATGGGAACGGTCGCGGCGCTTTGATATCTGTCTTGGCTTAGCACTAGATCCTCAGCTTTCTCCTGTGTTTGCATCTGAGAACAAATATGTTTGAAAAATGCTTTTTATCAGGGAAACAAAATGCTCACCTGCTTTTCATTCAAAGTCTTTGTTGTTATTTTGTTCTCTAAATACAAATTTCTACAGTACTTCTTTTGTGTTCGGTGATTGCCAGCAACTCGATGTGCCTTGACCTTTTATGTTTGCTCTTTAGTAATGTTGTCCTTTTTGCCTTTTATTTTTTTCCTCCCTCTCTTTCTGGCATAGAAGGGTCATTAACATGTGAATTATATGAGTTGCTTTTTATCTTTCTTCTTTGTGGTACTGTGGTGAGTAGCTTACACGATTGTGTGTGTGTATACATATATATATACGTATATATATAAAACTGCAACACAATGAATTGTTTAGTTCCCTTACTATCACACAATTTATGTAATTATTATTTTCTTTACCCTATGACATTCTTGTAAGGACATATTAAAAAATCATAGCAAGCTGAGCCTTGCTTCTCTTCCAGCAGCCAGAGCTGGTGAGCTAGGGAATGGTTTTACAGCAGAGAAGACACGAATGACTGGAAAACCGGCTATGCAACCCAGTCTCTGGCGTGTGTCTGGAGCACCACAGAGACCGCTCCTGCAGCAGGGACAGCTGCAAACCTGGTGCATCCCTGTGGCAGACAGGACTTCCACAGCGTCTCCTGGCTCCACCACTATCAACATCTGACTCAGGGCTGAGGTTTTACCTTTGCACGCTCTCCCCAGCCCTGCTAAACTCGTCACCGGGATGGCTGTAATCTGAGTTACCCTCCCTCCATTCTGATGGCCCCCACTCCCAGTCCTTGGTCCACCACATGGTCTCAGCTGAGCTGGCTTCACCCATGAAGGGGAGGAGGGTCTCTCTGATCATTTACAGAGCACCAGGGTTTCAGGTAACATGTCGGCCTCCCCCACATCGAAGGCCCCTGTGTTTTGCTGCTTACTGGCAACCAGCTCAGCTCTGTGACTTGCCACCACGGCTGTGCCTTGCAGAGCTACAACGCTTTTCACTTCATAAAAACACAGATTGAACAGGAATTCCTAGCCTAGACATGGGAGCTGTGCGACTCATCCCATGAGTGGCAGCAAATAACTGGGATTAAAGGCAAACAAATCATTTACACATGTACGTTTACATTGTTTGTAGACATAGCAAGCGCAGCATTGGAGGCAGCGCTGAATGCCTGGTCCTGAGCAGCCTCCTTTCCCACCGAGCTGCAGCTCCCCAGCTGCCAGGAACAACATCTGCCTCTGTCTGGGGGCCTATCCAGGGTTATACTGGATAAGTCTGCTCTCAGGTTATCCTGGATAAGTCTGGGCTCTGGAAGTGAGATCCTGGGGAGGACTGGAGTTTATTGAAGCAGCAATCTGGAAAAAAAAATCTCTATATATACAAAAAAAAAATCAAAAGAGGACAAAACCCTATAAACTGCTGGGTTTTGCACTGTTTGGCCTTATCATACCAGGAGCTGTGGTGGGCAGATGTACTGCAGAGGGGTCACGCACGTGGGGTGTCCCAGCCCACACAGTCACAGCTCAGCAGGCACCCGCTTCCACCCTTGTTCCTGCTGTGATGTTTTGCATAAAAATAGGATTACTCCCATTTGTGCTCAGTTTCTTTTTTGTCTTTTTTGGACAGGGGGGAGTGTTGGGAAGGGGTTGCACTAGACACTTGGCTGTAATCAATCTCTACCACGGTTATATAGGCTTTCTTGACCTGTATTTCTGTCTCCTAGCATATTCAGTTTTTATATCTCCTGCAAAAGAATTATTTCTATAATCAGATTAGTGCTGAATTTATAGTGTGACTGCAGTACAGCCATACTCACTTTGATATTCACTTTGCTATAAATGTTGGGAATAAATTCCAAGAGAGAGGATAAAGCAATTTCTTTTTTACTGCTCTAATATGTATGTCTACTTATTTGCTGCGTATCTTTACAACACTGACTACAGTTGTTCAGAACAGACCAAAAATGATGTTTAGCAAGATCACAGGATCTTTCCAAATGCTAAGATAATATCTTTAAACAATTTTCGACGTAGCAGATTCCTTACATTTCCTGTCAACTTGCTTCCAAGATAAGCTTCTAGAGTTTGGATTTTTTTTTTTAACCTGAATTGCTTACCTGCCTATAAGAAAAGTTGTGGCAATGTGCAAACTACCTCTTACTTTGTCAGTAAGAGCACTGGCTCATTCACCCGCCTTTTACACACTAATGCAACACTGTTGACAATATTTTTTTGTATGTACTTCTGAGTGGGTGGAATATGTTGAAAAGTCTGCAGTTTAGGCGGCTGGTATTGTTGGGATCTATAAAGAGGTGTTGCTGTGAGTGGTACTGTAAAAATCTGGTGTTTTGGGGCAGTTATAAGGCAGCTATAAGGATATGAAATATGATAAACAGCAGTTCAGAAGATACAGAAATGCAATTCTTACAAATCCTAAGAGCCTTCTTGAATTCAAAATTTAGAAGAGAACTGTTTCCTGAGTGCTAATGAAACAGTTAATAAAGGTGGAACTGCAAGGTGCCAAGTAATTTGTTTTCTATCCAGAAATGGGTTGCTCTGAATTGAATTACGCGGCTGCATAAGTGCTTCTCAAGAGCTGATGGCCAACATTTGAGGCTAGAAATATAGATGAGGGTGCATGCATGACCTCATCATACACATTGCAGAAGCAAAGGCGTTATGTGATGCATCAAGGTTGCCCTTGGGGGAATGCACCGGGTTGTTGGTGAAAGTAGGATGCTCTGTCCCAGGGCACAAGAAGAGGCACCCCATGGTGCCTCCATACCTCATGCACCCACTGGCCACAGGAGCTGCAGCTTCCCCAGGCTTGCTCCATGTTGCTGTGTATCCATAACAGCTCAGAGCACGACCACATCTCAGAAACCTGCTGCCCCACTGGCTCCCGAACACAGGATGCTCTGACCTCTGCTCAGTGCATCGGCACCACCACGAGAGGATGGGATGCCAGACAGCTGTGAAGAGGCTGATTTTGCTGGTGAAGAAGCTGTAGGAATCCAGTTAAACATTCCTTTACTGTGAAGATTATGACATTGCCTCAGTGATAAACTATTTAACTTTTTTGGTGTGCATTTTATCAGTGTATAATTTTTGCATGGGAGTATATGAAAACAATATTCTTGATAAATTTTCTTTCTACATTTACAGTTTTTAAAGTCTGGTAGACTGTCTTCTTTCTTACAAATTTCCATCAAGAATCAGTCAGGCTTTTAATAGATAACTAACCTACAGAACTCAACAGTTAACCAATAATTCTGAGTTACAAGGAAAAATGTACTGCATAGCCTATTCCCTCCTGCTTCCTAGTAGCAACATGAAGATCACCTGGAATTGAAATAATCCCCTTAAAAATTACTGAGGATCCTGTTATAAATAGAATTTGTTGGGAAATAACCAATGGGCAGAGTGATGTCCTAAAAATGTGTCAGCAGTGACTTGGTCTCACAGTGACTTGGATCTCACTCTGCCCAGCAACACGCTGAATGGCAGTGGTTGAGTTATCTTTGGGGACCAGCTCCTCACCCACTGCAGGAGGTTATACTCATGGTATTCATTTTTTGTACAATCCAAACACCTCTGAGAGCACCTGGAAGCTGAAATGTGTGTAGTGTTTTTTTTCTAGCAGTTCTCATGGTCTAGGTTCATTTTCAGCATCTCAAGAGATGAAGTGGCCAGCACTGCCTTTGGGAGACTGGCAACAAATCAAATTTCAGTGACAGGAGATTCTCCTTCAGTGTCTCCGAGTTTCCCTGTCCTCGCTGTTCTCATTAATTTCACTCCTAATCATATCCCTGTGCGCAAATAATTCTACTCTCTCCTTTCTTTGTTTTGCACCCATCAGGGATTTACAGAGAGAGAAAGAAGTAAGCCATGCCCTGATATTGTAACAGGGGTAAAAATATGCTATATAGAAATACCACGTTATACTGCCATAATCCAGAGCCACTCAGATAGCTCTTACTCCTGCTGAGCCAGAACACCCACAGCAGCACAGGGCGTAACACCTCTTGCCACAAGCATGGGACAGGACACATTAATCTCCACTTGAGACGAGTTGTTATTAAAGTGCTGGAGCAATTGGAGGCAGTGCAGCACCCTGTGGGGACAAGAGGGGAGCTTGAATTACTACTAGTAATTAACGCTAGCTAAATAGTCTATTCTTGATTCAATAATGTTGATTGATTGAATTGATTCAATAATCCCATTCAATAACATCCCAGGAAAAATATAGGCTTGCACATGTCTTCATACTGAGGGGAATGAGCCGGAGCGATCCAAACCTCCTGGTTGTCTTAGGGAATTCGTAGCTCTCTCTCCTTGAATAGTGAGGACTCACGTATCTGCCCCATCAGGCAGCAAAATTACCCTGCTAGGTAACATCTAGAAAGCCAATAATTTTCATAATACATTCCTGGTATCTGTTTTATAAGGTCTTCGCAGTGAAATTGAAGTCTTAATAAAAATAACATCTTGCTTTTCACTCCCATCTCAAGACTGTATCTCACACATGGACATTTAGCATCTCAATGCCAAAAGTACTGTCATCTCTGTTTTAGAAGTGGTGAAGCAGAAGCCTGAAGTCGATGCTAAAAATCTGCCATTGGTCAAATAGGGAATGGAGTGCTAAGAACTGGGCTTCCCTTAGCTAAGGAGCATCCTCTCCGCAAGCAAGGGAAAGCGCTGAATCCCGCCTGCTTGGTGTCAGCTCTAGAGGAGTTGCTGGCACAGTGTTTTACGGTCGGGAAGCCCGGAGAATAGTAACAGAGGACACTGCGCTGCCGAGGGAGCCGCAGCGTGGCTCCCTTCCCGGAGCCGCGGGGACCCGCGCGGTCCCGGGAGGGCGGAGGTGGCTGGTCATCGCACAGGTGATGACACGCAGGTCACACCAGCCCTGCAGCCAGGCTCTCCCAGCTGCTGTGCTTGCTTTGAGGGGTTATTTCTATATTTTCCCCTCCAGAAGAGGACAAGGTTGATAGCCGTGACACAGAGTCTCTTCCCCAGGCTACTCCTCCAGAGCTGCTTTTCTCAGCTGCAGTCTCAAGTCGTTTTAAATAACTCCTCAGTAGCTCTAGCACACAGCAATGTGATTAGGGCACTGGCTTATCTGACCATATTGCTTCATATTGCATTTCCGACGGTAAATGCATTCCTTCTCTTGGAGCCACCTACCTGAGCTGCCCCAGGTGCTGAAGACCTTTATGGCAGCGTATGAATTCATCACCCTGCCCCTATGGCAACAACTGCACTCGTAGCCACCTTCCCTCCCATCACGAGCAAAAGGGACTGATGATTTGCACAAAATAAACATTCATTTGTGGGAGGATTTGTTGTTTCAGTCGCAGAAATAACTGCCTCAATACCTGTGCCTATTCTTAAAGGTGTGCTGGAGTTACCACCAGCGACAGGGGAAATACGGTGGGAATGAGCTCCTGGTAGGCAGCGACAGCAGATGAGACCAGCCGTCACCCCTGTTACAGAAGGCAATTTTCCATGGAATTTAGACAGAGTGGAGAATACAACAATTAAGAAAGACGTTCAGTTTCCCACTACACACAATATTTCCACAGACCATAAAACCTCTGTGCTTTAGCAGCTTCTGCAAAGCAGCAGTCCTCTTCCTTGATTTAGTACCCTTGGCACTGAGAGCTTAAAGTCTGACTCATTTTAAGGGTAACTTTAGGCAAATCTCCCAGAGAGCGGACGGAAACTTGAGTGCTTAGAGAAGGACAACCTGGGTTTCCTTCTGCAGAGGAATAGCCCTGTAACCCTTAAAACAACCCCTTCTTAAGGCTAATCTACCCAGCTTCTTCAGTCTCCTCTCCTGTATCATACGCTCCGGGCCCTTAACCAACTCAGTGCCCCTACCCTGCACTTGTTCCAGGTCATCAGAATTTCTTTCACTGAGGTAGGGAATGAAAACTGGACAGAGTATTCCAGGGGGGAAGGATTTTCGGAGATACAGTCTCTGCCATGACCCTCCAAAGACTTCCACCAGGTGAAGATTTTTCACATCAGCGAGGAAGCAGAAGCAGGACCCAGTACCCAGCTCCCTCCCGAGGGAGGTGACGGCTCAGAGGTAGCGCTCAGCTCTTGGACTTGGGCTTTTCCTCCCCGGATTTTTGGTTTCTGATAAGAAAATTCCAATTCAAACAAGGTTTTGCTTTCGCTTCAAGGAGCCTGAAAAACATTCTTCATTAAGGGCAATACAATGTTACCTGCCAAATCCTAATGTCTCCATATACCGAGGACAAGGAGAATTCTTATTACCCCTGTCACTGCTATTTACCTAGTTGTGCTCTCACTGCACGCACAGAGCAAGTCTCCGAGCTGCTGGGCACTGTGGAAACACTCCCATAAAAGTGTGTTCCTTGCTCAAAGCACCCCCTCCCAGGCAGCTCTCCTGCTTCCTGCCAGGTGCAGCTCTGTGGATACGAGAGCAGTCTGGGCAGTCTTCTTTTTTACAGAATTTTGAAGATTTGCTGCAGTAAAGAACTTTACTTTATGGCTTTTATTTTATGAGTCTTTTCTCAGCTTCCTGACCTTGGAGATGGAGAACTAACTCCGCAGGATATGTGCTAAGCAGGACCACCCCTTGCTAGCAATAGGGAGAGGTGAAGAAGGCAGATTGCAAGGCTCAGACCTCCTGGCTCTGCTTCTCCAGTGCCTGAGCAGACATTTATTAATTTGCACACCTTATTCATATTCTCATTCTTTCTTTTATATCTGAGGATATTTCAAGGTGCTTTTGGAAGGGCTTTCATCAGGCTTTATTAATGTGCTTCTGAAGAAGGGTATTCTGAGCAATGGAGATGGTGCAGAAATATTCCCCTGCTTTATTTATATGGTTAGCGTAAGGGCAGGAACTGAGCAAGACGAGGCAGAAGCTCAGGCCTCCTCTCAGCAGACATAAGCACCTACCGAAGGCAAGGTTAGATCCAACCCACTCGAGGCAGCAGATCTAGAGAATCAGAAAGCACAGACACTTCAGAAAGATGGTGTTATTGTTGTATATTGATCAGAGCTATCATTAACTGCAAACACTGCAGAAGATTACATTGAAGGATAGCACTGGGACAAGTAGGTCAGGGAAAGCTGGCCAGGATAAAACAGGGGTTTGTAAGGATCAGAGAAGCCAGGCAGGGAGGAAGCATATTATCCTAGTCCTCTTTTCCACCCCTCTGTCTTGTTAGATCTGTCCCTTGCAAAATACCCTCACTGCTGCCCCTAAAATAGGAAGTAGAAACTGAAAGAAACTGGATTTCAGGGTGGCGGCATTAACAAAAATGAGTTTGGTCAAATTGGTATAGGGAAGGGAGACACATAGTCCTTTCTTAAGGAGAAAACTTAGCTTAATGCAAAGGAATGACACAGGACTGGAGGAAGAGCCCCTGCTCCGTTTCGTTTTTGTTCAGATTTGTCCCTTGAGCCCTATGGCTCACGCTGGATACACAAACCTCTGCTCTTCCACTAGGCTATAAAAGCTTCCACTTCCTTTTAAGAAGCACAGCATTTGCCTGGGTCTCCTTAAATCCCCACGCAATCCTGCTGCTCGGCTCTGCGCAGACCACCCTGGTGGGGCTGTGCCTTTGACAGCCCTCTTGTCAGACGAATTTCCCTGCTGGCAAATTCTCTTCTTAAAATTCCTGACAGAAATGTCTTCTGAGAGCTTTCATTTTATAAGCATCTTTCACTTGCTCCCACGCTGCAACCTTGTGGAAACTGGATACCTTCCCCTGGATGCCTACGATGGGTGCTCCTGTCCCCCAGCAAGGGACACAGCCTTTCCAGACCAACTGGAGGAGTCATTGAAATTCAGCAGGCATCTGGTAAACACGTCTAAAGATCTACAGTATGTGACATCTTGAAATAGCTGGAGTAAACTCTCGTGTTAATTAGGAGTTACATACATATCCAAAAAAATATGTAAATAAAGCGCAACAAGCTAAGAATGCTAAAGATCACAAAGATTGAAGGTGCTCAGCAATGCCTAATTAATGACACTGCCAGTGCAGCTAATTAAGGAATCTTCCTTTTCAAGATGATCCTTCTAATCGACAGGGCTGTACAGCGTGAGCTTCTCATACTTACTGGGTGTCAGGCACCTGGAACCCTTCTCCATTTGGAGAATTAAACAAGTGAAACTGGTGAAACCGGCCCCTTGACGGAAGCCCCGTGCGGCTTCGGGGTCCAGCCTCCTGGGACAACTGTCTCGGGTATGGATAGGGGGCTGAAATGGGATGTCCAGCGTCTTCCAGAAAGCTTACAACACAGGCATAAATTCTGTCCTAAGCTTGAGCTTTCAGAAAGCTTAAATGATTTTTCCTTTCCATTTCTCTGGGACTTGGATTTAAAAAGAAAGAGTTTAATGTAAACAGCACAGGGCTAGAGAAAAATTAAGTGAAGTCAATAATGCAGAGAAGGTCAGTAGAGGGCTTGTGAGAAGAAGACACAACATGGCCTCTGAACTGATTCACTGTTCCCTGGTTAAATCCCAGCTACCAAAGCAAGAGCCAGCTAAGAGGGTGCCTGTGAAGATCCTCTGTTAAGAAAAAAACTGTTGTGTGTTACATGCTGGCCATGACTAAAGGGACGGGAATGACTTTGCAGGGATCTTCCCCACAAGCAGGACCCACAGAGCCATGTCAGCCGAGCTCAGGGGAGCGTGATGCCTCCAAACAAGGTTCATTCATTCTGTTTTACAAATGTTGGAGAGAGCTGCACATCCACGGTCCTGGCAGAGGTACACACACATATATATGAATATACATATGCATATATATAAATATTCATATGAGTGACATACATCACCCCTCTGATGAATTGAAGGGAAAGGTGCAGAGCCCTTTCCCTGCTCCCAAGCTGGCTGGAGATTTGTGCCCTTTGCAGCAGAAGTGGGATTCAAATCCGTGGAGCACCCAGGGATGTAAGAGAGAGAGCCAAGCGCAGAGCTATTTCTTGCAAGGGCCGCTAGCTACTGGAAGCTGTCTGCTGCCTGCTCTTCCTTTTCTGTTGTTGCTGGTTTTGCTTTTGTTCTTTTTCTTTATCTTTTTTCAGCAGGGAAAGGGAGGGTGGATGTTCTACATTTGTTTATTATGCACAAACGCTAGTACTGAGGTTTGTGTTCGGTCTGCAGTGCTAGAAGCTTGCGGTAAAACAAGTTTGCTAGGTGCAGCTTGGCCAGTGAGTGGTGCTAGCCGCCCAGTTTTGTGGAGCTGCTCTGCAAACTGATGCTGGGTCTACAGCAGATCCCATTTTAAAGGGTTATGTTCTTTGATGAAAATATGCAAATATAAACTGTTTGAACAACATAACTTGGGAAATCATCCTCTGATCATTCTAGGGCTGTGCTAGGTGTATTTGACTGAGCAGGTACTTGAACAATCGCTGATTCCTCAGCCATTTTAACTCTTACTGTAAAGGCTACGTATATGAAGGGTGAACATTCGCACCAGCATTTGCCTGCCTTGTGCACAGACTACAGGTGCTGAGCAAGCACAGGTTGCTTTTACATACGGACATTCTCGGGGGCGTTTCGCCCGCCGCTGCGCGCCCCTCGGCTGAGCGCTGCAGCGCTCGGCCCTGCTGCCGGCTGGGATTCACGCACCGCTGCCCCGTTGCTATGGGGATGGGCTCCTCGGCGCGGGGTGGCGGGGACACAAGAGCCGGGCACCTGTCGGCTCCGCAGGGCTGAGAGGCAGAAACCCCTCCGGGGCCGAGGGGAGGGGGCGGCGCATTCACCATCAAGAAGATGCTAAATGGGCAAAAATTCACCCGCACGCTTGGGTGATTCCCAAGCAGGGCAAATACCAATCTCGTCACCTGAGGAGCACTTTGCAGATGAGGATTCGCTTAGGACAGGTCCAGCTCAGCCTTTTCTGAGCAGCGCGAGGCTGCAGCCTGGGAGCAGCTCCTGGAGACCCCCCAGAGACAAATGGAGGCTCAGGCAGGGGGAGGCGCGACCAGCTGGGCCCCAGGGCCCCTCTGAGCCAGGACAATGTCTGTGGGTGCCAGTGGGACACAAAGAATTCCCCTACAGCAAGAGGGGCAGGAGCAGTGGTAGGACCCTAATGTCTCCCTAGACGTGGGAGCCGTGGGGCTGCTCTGGGTGGATTTTAAGGAGATGTTAAAGGGTTGTGAGGGTTGAGGCTTCTTCCTACGAGCTGGATGCGGGTGCGTTTTTGTGTGCTAGCGGCTGCTGAGAAGCTCAAGGGCCTGAGCGAGCGGAGGCTGGAGGCTTTGGCTGCTGTCCAGCGCCAGAGGGAGAGCTCAGGCCAGAGCTGTCCTGTCCTGCAGCCACCGGGCTACAAATCCCACCAATTTTGACTTATACTGCAGAGGAGGAAAAAACAAGAAGGAGAAGAGCCATCCCCCACCGAGCGGTCCCTGGGGCTGCCTGTGCAGAGCTCCGATCTGGAAAGGTGAGGGAGGAGCCGGCGCAGCATGGGGAATTTTTAATTAGAGCTGCTCTTGGCCACAGAGAGGAGATTGCAGGGAGCAGGTGGAATAGGCTTTTAAACATTGCAATTGAACTGCCTTAATCAAAACATCTGGTGAATCTCTGGAGGATTGGATGCTGCTTTTAAACACCAAGGAAGAAAATCTCTTTTCTTTCCTGCTCCAGGGCATCTGTTTCTTTTCCCAGCCACTAAAGCCGGGAGCCAGCCGTCCTAGGAGCCCGGCATGCCAGCTCTGTGTGCACCCTCGACTGCACAAGGAGCATTTTTAACTTGTAGGTATAAGAAAAAAGGGGCAACTACTTAGCAGCAGCAAAAACTTGAAAGCTTGCCCTAGGAAAAAAACGAATGACTCCGAGGAGATTCAGTGCTACGTATTTAAGGGCTTTGACTCCACAAATCTTATCTGTTCTAGTGCCTTCAGCAGCAATTGCTTTCCCTGAGTCACGTAGCTTCTTTTGGAGTAACAGCTCCTATTCCACAGTTCCCCAGACCGCCAGGGAGAGGGATATGCGGGATTTGTCCTGCAGAAACACACATGTGACATCTCAAAGCCACAATTTCCTTCCGTGTGCATTCCTAGTGTGATGTGCTGTTGCAAAGGTGACTCACAAATGGGCAGGGCAAAGGCATTAGTAACATCGATTTTCATTATTGCAGCATATGCTGGTGTAAAAGCGTCCAGCGTGTGTGAGATGGATGGGCCTCCCCGCTTGGGCTGTGAGTGCCTAATTAGTTAAACGGCACAGCACAGTAAAAGGCAGCAGTGATGGCTGAGGCCTCGCAATGTCAACGCGGTGCTCGGCAGTAATTTGTGCTCCCACCAGACGTTTCCTCCTGCTCCTGCATGCCGCGTCTGAACGCTGCATTGCATCCTGACCACTGCATCCCTACGCGGGGCTTCTGCTGCTCCACGCAAGTGATTTTTACTCCCCATCTTACACCCTGCAAAGTGGCTGAGAAGCCACCAGGCTGCTCCATCAGGGATGCCAGCAAATGTGGTGATCCTGCTGCTGGGGCCGAGTGAAGCCTCCTCGGGGACCTGATCCGAAACCCTGAGGAGACGCCACAGAGTCTGGCCACCCCTTCTGCCCACTCTCTTTGCCTCGTGCCTGCTGTTAATGTAACCTTTGCCAGCCAACGCTTGCAATGAAGCAGAGGGCACTGCGCCAACTGATCTGTGAACAATTTAACCGATTTTTCATTAACCAGCAGCTTATGGAGAAGTTGCTAAATTTAATGGGCCATTAGCAGCTTCTGACGCTGCAAATGACTCTGAAATCCAGGGTCTTGCAGTTTTGAATCTTGTACACTTGATAAATAGCCCTAGTTGTGAGTGCAGCATGTTGGAGAAATGTGCTTAGCCTGTATAGCCCAATTTTAACAAGTTGCTGAAGGCATGAGGGGCAGGCAGCCAGGTGGACGGGAACAACTGCCCAAGCAGCAAAGTGACCCACACCTCCCCAGAAAGAGCGAGGGGGTTTGTTTTGGAAAGTTAATTTTGAAAAATAGTATGCCAGGGCCAGGAAGAGAGTTGGTAAAGGCGCTGTAGAGTGGGAGTGTGACAACAGAACCAATATCAAAGCAGTGATTAAACTGCATGTTAATCAAGCGTGGGGAGAGGGCCAGCAACGCTGAGCGCTGTTTATGTGCATGCAGAGGAACATTTGTAAAAATGTCGTTTATCCTCATTTGATGGATGGGAAAGCTCCATCTCAGGCAGGTGAGATAAAATGTGTCCCCAACCACCCCAGGAATGCCAGCTGAGCAGGGTTTGGATACGGGTTTCTCCCGGTCTTGGCTGCTGGGCTGCATTCCTGCACCAGCAGAGGCAGCGGGAACCAGCTGCCTCCCTCCAGAGATACCTGCCCGCTCTGGAGTTAATACCCAGGGCGATTATTTTCACAGCTTCGGAAATTGTTCCAAGAACTTTGCAACAGGAATAAAAAGATGCTGCCTCTGCCCAGCTGGAATTGCATTATCTATCTGGCATGAGGGAAGATTAAAATATATGAAAATGAAACCTGCGGAAAGGGTGAAATTTTAGAGATAGGGAGTTCAGACTTTGATTTTTGATTTATGTTCACCTACTAATTAAAATGGGGTTGCTGCTGGCCAGGACACTTCAGTGATGCTCAGCTAAGAGCTGGGTTAGAAATCTCTTAATGCCTCTTTGGGCAGAGCAGCCCTTTTAGGGGCAGAAAGCGAGGGGCAAGGCTTTGCCCAGCCCCACCTCCCCTGAAGAGCTTCCCAAATGCTGCCAGCCGGAGTCAGAGACCATAGCAGCTTTTCCTGGCTTTGGTTGTCGAGACATGGGCAATCCTGAGACACCCTGGCCAGCTGCTATCGGTCCACCCTTTGTGCAGACCTTGTCAAGGTGTGCAGTCCTTGCTTGCTCCCTGCAGGGATGGAAGAGAAGGGAAGTGTGTAGGTCTTCCACGGCCAGTGTCACTGCAGCACATGCCCTGGCTGGACCACAGCCACCACTGGAGGCCTAAAATAGGCTCAATAGAGGGATTTTAGCCAGTGATCACCTTTGATTGACAACCTGTGTCTCTGGGAGCCACTCAGACAGAGACATGGATGTTTTGTCTCCTGTCTAGGGAGCACAGGTATGGGAAGAAATGCAGCAAGGAGAAAGCATTAATCACAGGAGGAAGCTATGAGCAGCTGTGATTGGCCCTGCTAATGATGGATACACCAGGAGAAGGTGGACTTTCCTTCACTTCACTTTCCCAGCCAAACTTTGGGAAGCATCCAACTCCCCATCACCGTGGAAGGAGAGGAGATGGGTGACATACACCTGCTGTTGCCTTTGGTTTAGCACATTAATAACACTTAAAGGCTCCTTAATAACACTCACACATTCCCATCTGTGGCCAAAATGATTTATGAGGATATGACAGAGGGGAAAAAGAGGGCTCAGTGTTCATTTTCAGTTTTGCCTCTCCTGTGTGTCCAAGCAGCAGGCATGGAAAGCCCTGGAGACTGCCAAATTCAAGTGGCCTCAGGAGACCACAGTGCCTCTTTTTTCCCCATGGCCAAGTTAAGATCATAGGTGGCAAGCCCAGCTAACAGGCTATTAAATGAGTGAATGAGCAACTCATTCTGTTTGTGTGTGTAGGGCAGACCCTGGGGAAAACCTATTCTGCTGAGAGCATGCAAGCAACAAGGCTTTCCATCCCCTGTTCTGCTAATCCAGGGATTTTTCAAGAATAGTGAATAAGCCTGAATGCTGGTTGGGATAAAAGGGTATTTCATGGAGAAATATTAGGGAAAAATAAGACTTGACAATCTGAAAGTGTGTATGAATATATATTAGATCTGCTCCAGGCACAGGGGTGCACTCAGATGGCATGTAATGTGTATGTTGGAGGTGCAGAAGAAGATCAGTCAAGGTAATATTACAGGCATTTATCTGTGCTTCTTTGATCAGGTTTTCTTTTGATGTTTCCTGAGTCAAAAATATTCAAGGGAAGGATTTCTCTCTGCATTTTGATACCTGTGCTTCCTAACACGGTCATTAAATGCACAGGCCCATGAAATGTGAGGAATGAACATCCACACTTGCACATGCTGGTGCGCTCTACGAGCCAGCAGGCTCTGCTGTGCCAGTACTTGCCTAATTCTTTTCCAGCGTGGCTCTGAAGCAGAAAAGACACTGTTCTTCTCTTTGGAGTTTAAAATGTGTCATTGTTCTTCTGCATTGCCAGCCACTAAACACTTCCATCGGGTGCAAATAAATTTTATAGGGTTTTAGAGAAATGTTGATAACATAATGCATAACGCTCTAAATACGATAAAATGGTCTGACAATTTGAAATGGTGCATAAGCTCCGATAACAGCGCTACTAGATAACGGCGCTAGTAGCTTTTATTTTATTTTCTAATCTTTCTTAGAGGCAATAGGAGGCAGTAAGAGAAGAGCATTTCCCAGCGAGTCGGCAGAGCCTGGCGTGGGAATGCAGCTCTGCGTGTGTGACCGTCTGTGTGTCCTCTCGGAGCTGCCGGGGACCTACCATGTCCTGCTGCCCTGGCTTCAGTGCTGCGCAGGATCTTAAGAGCCCTTTAGCGTCACTGCTGCATCCAGACACTTGCAGGACAAGCAGGGTGGCATTTGGCCATTGCCCGGGTT
>JAUBNY010000001.1:10060744-10081143 GCA_032275445.1 Crypturellus soui
TAAGAGCCCTTTAGCGTCACTGCTGCATCCAGACACTTGCAGGACAAGCAGGGTGGCATTTGGCCATTGCCCGGGTTGGGATAAGTGCTGCCCCTTGCTTTGACGTTTCTCATGCATGAGGGCTTGTTTGGTGCCTCTTACTTGGCACCTGGGAAAGCGTTATGCCCTCGTGAGTGCCAGCCTTCCAGTATTTTGGGTACTGAGAAGCTGAGCAGAGTTAAACTCGTGCAACGATGCTCACGATTCTGAGCTGATCTGTTATCATGCAACATTAATAAGCCATCGGCAGCGAGGCTGCCTGCTCTGCAAAATGCTTCTCTCTCTCTCCATTCCAGAGGTATTCCTTGCAAAATGCTTTTATCCTGAGAAAGAAGGGCCTCCAAAGAAGGGGAACTCTATTTCTTTCATAGCCTTAAAAAAGCACGCCAGGGAATTTTTATCCCTTCCCTGTTTACCCCTCTCACCTGTTCAGGCTCGGCCATGTTTTATTTCATTGTTACTTGCTTTTCATTTGTATTTATTATGAAAGAGTGAGTTTAGCTCTTCATAGAGAACTGGTTTACTTTTCAGTTATTTAACAAGTCTTTATAGGTCAGAAATGCAGTTAAATTATGTACAGAAATCCACAGAAACACAGTAATCTACAGATTAGTAGAAACACTAATCTGAGCAATGCTTTCTACTCATTCACCCATGTCCATGGGATGACTTTAGTATAGAAGAGGATGGTGTGGTTCCCACATACAAACCCTTTTTTTTTTTTTAACTGGGAAACCTGGGATCTGCAATAATTCTCAAAAATTTCCCACTGTACTGGAGAAATGGAAGGTGGCAAATATGAGAAGGTCTCTGGTCCTTTGGAGCAGCTAAGTCTGATTTTTCCACCAGGAAAAAAAAATCTATCTAAAGAATTGAATGAGCTGTGCTAAGATCTGCCTGAGCATCTCAAATTCACCCCACTAAACTTTGACGAAAGGCATCCATCTGCTCTCTCACTTACACAGTACCCTTTTTATGAACTATCTTTAAACTCATGGGAGTCTAATGCATTTTCTATACATTAGACTATTGCATAAATGGCATCGGAATGAATATCTTATCTAATATTTATAAAATGACTTTGGGCAAAAGCAAGAGCAGATGGACACCCTGAGTTCATGGGCAATGATGGGAGCAGAGCCCTTGCGGAAGGGCTGAACGCAGGAGCTGCTCCATCACCCGGGCCCTGCTTTTTGCCTTCCGCAGAGCTGTCGAGTGAATAATGCAATGTCCTCGTCTCCACTCAACGTGAGACGGTGCTTTAAAGTTGAATGAGAGATTTTCTTCACAAACATTGCAGGCCTATTTTTTTTCTTGTTACCCAAAACCAATAAAGCAAACTATCATTTTAAGGACATGTGTGACCAGCACTGTTCTGAAGAATTGGAACTCAAAACACATCTCAGCCTTTTCCCAGGTGGGAATACTACCAGTTTTGTAAGGACACGGTAAGTTTGTCTCTGCTTCCATTTTCCAGAGCTCTGTATTTTCCATGTTCTGAATGACTCTCTTTTAGATCACTGCTTTTATTGACCAGGCTCCCAAGGGACTCTCCAGTGGTGTTTCTTCCTTTAGCAGAGTGTTCTCGGCTTTCCCAAATTTCTGCTCTGCACAGCAGCTCTCAGTCCATAGTTAACTGAATATATTTAGGTGGCTACCTAGAATTTTGGTGAATAATACAGTGGTTTCTTAAGGCAAGCTGCTCATCTTTTGGGGCTACACTGGAAGCAGAAGGACTAAAAAATACTTTCAGTGATGTGTATGACAGATAGGGCTGGCAGTGCTTAGCTTTTGCTTACTTTCATCTTTAGCAGTTCTTTCAAATTAAGTCTTTTCTATGAAGTCTTAAAAGTATTTAAACTCTAATAGGAAGGAACCCCCATGGAGTAATTATTATCACTTCTCAAGACATCTTACAATTCACTATTGTCTCTTCCCTGGAGTATGATTTAATTACAGCCCTATCACATTCATTGTATTTTGTCTGAAGTGAAATGACTGTTGTTGATAAGTGGGCATTGCTGAAAGCTGATAATGAATTGGGCATCTGAAATATCACCTCAGCTGAGGTTAGAAATCGGGGCTTGTGGTGATGATTAGCTGATGTTTGTTTCACAACTATAAATAAAGCTCTACTGCCTAATTGTCATTTTGCAGAATGTGTTTTCACAAACTCATTTGGATTTAGAATAATCAGCATTTCTGTGGTTTTGGTTTTTAGTGCAAGAAAGCAATTTGCAGAAGTTGTTGGATAGGAAGCAGTATGAGGTACCTTAGTGGGCAATTTAAGCACAGATGCTTTTGGAAGATAAATTTGTCACTTTATCCAAATCCACCTCTGGTACACTTTGCATGCTCTCAGAAATCAGGTTCAAATATTTTGGTGGGTAAAGAATGTAATGTCCATTTGCAAAGAGGATATTTACTACATGTGATAAGAATTAACACTCAAGATCTCAAAATAACTCAAACAGAGGCACCTGCTGCCAGTTGAACTTTAGGAAATGAAAGACTTGATTTCTCAAGTGCTCTGGGCATGAGTGACCTGATGTCTTAATCCAGCTGCCACGTGTTATTAGAAAACAAAAATCATCACTTGTCATGATTACTTCTCTCTGGTTTTGAGATGGTTATTTAGATCTCATCTTTCCCCAGCGCCACAGAAGCTTGTGTTCTGGATCTTGCAAAGACAATTTGCTTTTATTTTCTCTTCTGGAGGAAGAAAAACTTAGGGAAATCCCACAAGCACAGCACTCAGCTTCTGGTGGTTACCAGCAAGTGTTACACGTGTGAAATCCGCTACCTGGGAAAAGCATTCGTCTCTGTTAAAGTTGGAGTGAATGTTTCACATGTCTCCTTTGCAGCCCCGATGGAGACACTGCCTCTGCTAGAGGATTTATCCCAACACACGTTGCAAAGGCAGCTAAAGAGAAAGTCAGCATACTCCCCAGTTCTCCTTTTGATGCTGCCAGGAACTTCTCCTGGGGTCATTTGAAATTCATTAGTCATAAAATTGTAATTGTGTTGTTTTTTTCCAAGAGGTATTGTAACAACAGACAGGTTTTGTTCAGTGCTTATCGCAAACACATGGGCGAAAGGAACACTTGCTGAGGAAATGAGCAGGTTTGATGTGAAGGGAAATGGGGAATGAGCATAAGCAATATCCAAGTTGTGCTTCTGCTTGACATTAAACAACACATGCTCAACATTTTCTGACAAACAGAAACAAAACAGAACATTGCTGAATAAAATTCTTCTTTGAGAAATACATTCCAGGGTCACGGTGGTGTCAGAAGTTGTACTCATAGATATTTTAAGAAATCATACCATGATATCTTGTCACTGGTAGATATTTTAAGAAGTAATTAAAAGTCATGTTTCGCAATGAGTTTCATCACCCTAAGAATTGCCTTTTTTATAGGGTCCTGATCAGTATGGATACTCGTTTGCCTTAAGTGTCATCTTGTGAAGGAGCAGGAGAGACAAATGGTTTAGCGGCGGTGGAGGAACTTCCCATGTCAAAGTCGGCATGCTGCTTGCCCGGCTCCTCCCGGGCATCCTGCCCACCAGCCCTTGACTTCCAGCCAGCAACTTCATTCCTGCTCTGTGCCCTGGATTTCAGGTACCAGAGCACTGGGGCTCTCACCTGTTGGTTTGGGCAGGAGATGCCCCAGGGACGGGCACTCCTTAGCAGTGATTTGCATTACTGCCCCCTGCACTGCCAGCTCTGCACAGAGCTGTTGCCCCAGGGGATTAGACTATTTCAGCACTTTCGTCCTGCAATTTGGTGAACATACAAATGCTTCTGCCAAGTATGTTCAGATGCGTGTTAACTAGAGCACAGTTTTGCAATATCCTTTTCCTGGGTTATATGCCACTGTCAGCCTGTCTCCATGGGTCTGCTAAAAGTTAGGGAAGGTCTAAGGTGCAAAGGTCACTGTGCCTGAGTCTGGGGCACATGGCACTGCTGCAGCAGGGATGCTGGCTGTCTTTCCTAAGAGAAAAGTTCAGATTCAGTAACTAGCTTTGACATCTAGTCTGGTTGCTGTATGTCGAGGCTGATGCTTGCAGGGACTGGTGGCTCTGCGCCTTTTACTGGGAGACGGAGCCTGGCCAGGCAACCTGTGATGCCCTTGGTTGATGCCGTGCTGGGAGCTAAAGTTATAGTTCTTAAAAGGCCGCCTTCACCTTGCTCTGATCCCAAGAGATGGAGGCAAGAGGGAGCTCCACAAATATGTGCAATTGTCCAGGGCCACCCGCCCTCCCACCGCTAGACGTGTTAGTGTCCTGGGGCTTTCTCTCTCATCTCTTTTGGCCAGTCATAATATAACTCCCCTAAACACAATATAAAAAGAAAGGTAAACGTGAAAAAAAAAAATATATATATATGGTGAATTAAAAGAATGCAGATAAGGAAATTCTATGTAATAGCTATTGGAATGGTGGAGGTTTGGCTCCTTTCTCTCCTTAATTAAAAAAGCTCAACATCCAGGTAGTGAGAGGCACACATCTGGCTATTTGCCCTTCTGAGTACTAATCTGTCCAGAGGGAAAAGCAAGCATTTTTTTGCTATTTGAGGACCATGCTTTGGAGAGGCAGGTAGGGATCTATGATTTCCTGACACAGGAAGGTGCGCCTGAGATTTTCAGCTGTTTCTGAACTGCTTCTGAAAATCCCGCACAGTGCTTGCCTACCCTTTCAGGGTCCTGAACTACTTGCATAGTCGTTTCCCCAGTTTTCCCAGTGGGTGCAGAACACGTTGCCTGCAGCGACGGCTCTGCTAAAAGCTTTTGCCGGGAGCCTTTCCGAGCCGTCGCCTGCCTGCACAACCCACAGGACACCCGCTTAACACCCCATTCCTCCTGGGCACCACCGCCAGCTTCGCATGCTGCTTGGGCAAGTTCAGCCTGGAAGGAAGCATCTCTCTTGTGCCAGTTGTTGGTTTTAGCTAAACATTAGTTCCAAATATATTAAAATATATGGCTACCTCTATATGTGTTTGTCCTAAACCCATCCAACAAAACGAAACAGACCAAGAAATAACATTTTCTCCTCTTGTTAAGAGCCAGAAGAATTGTGCTACGTTTTAAATTGCACTGCAGTGGAATAGCAGCGTAGTTAGAGTACCTGTTGTCTCTGCTCTTTGTTTGCGCCGTGCCCGGCACGATGGGGCTCTGCTTTCAGGTGGCCCCCAAGCACTTCTGGACTAAACAGGATAATAAGCAACTGCAACCTTTGCTTAGAAATATTTGTGAATAGCTCTGTAAGTGTCATAAAGCTGCACAGAGAGCCTGCTGCTGGCATGGAGGTAGATGGAGCTCTGAGCAATTTTGACATTCAGATTTACAGCCGACTTTTGGCATCCTTTCTCATTTGGAAATGAATAAACCTCCCTCGCCTGTTTGAATTAGGCTGTTGTTTCATTATCAGCTACCTCTGTCTCCTTTTCATGTTGTGCTCCCTTCAGGTGTGAAAAGTGATTACACAAAGGAAAGAAAACCTGGGAAAATACTAAATGCTATCACTCCCCAAGCACCCGCTTTCTTTCTCTGTCTAAATAAACTCTACAGGAAAGCAAGGGCTTTGGAACAGATGAGGAAGAAAATGGTGGTGATTGTAAATGACTCTAAAATATCTATGCACCATATTTATTAATAATTCCAGTGGTCAACAGCTGGGAACACATAAATAGGTGTTTGTACTCCAATCCTGATCCAGCCCAGCTGCCTAATTACTACTTGTAATTAGAATTGCTAAAATATTATTGTTACCTATAAAATCAAGCCAACCAGCCTTTTCAGCAAGTGAATTGCTCCTCAATCTTTTGTTTTTCTGTTTTTCTCCCACAAGGAGGGAGCAAGGGGCTTTCGGGTCCTCCCGCTCCTGTCAGGCACCATCCCTGAGGACCTGGTCAAGCCACACAATATTTCGCAGCTTGGCCCATGCCAGAGCTAAAAGTGCCCCTTCCTGAAAGAAAAGTCATTTAACACGGCTAATGCTGAGCTTCTCACCTATGTGCAGCAGTGGCTCAGCAGCACCCTTGGCTGCAGCCAGCAATTCTGTGAGCAGCCCTGAGATGTCCCAGGGACAGCTAGAGCACTTGTAGCTGACAGACCAACCAACATGATGATTATTCTACCGTCGCTCATGTGCTCTGTGTCTGCCTAGGAGGACAGCTATTTTGCTGGGAGCTGTTGTGCTCTGGTGTGATTTCACCCTCAGACACGCCAGGTTACCTCTCTTTACCTGGCCCCAACACCTGCACTGCTTCCCATGTGCGAATGATGAATATACATTTTATCACAAGCTAAAGGCAGACAGCCTTCTCTTTGGATAGTTCCAGAGTGAAAAGAGCCAAAGAGTCCTCAGCTAGGTGGCCCCAAGCAGAAATTAGCTGTGGATTCTTTTAAGAGTTTGTGGAGAAGAACCTAAAGTCAGAAAGTTGAAACTGTAAAATGAAGAGCATCTCCCCAAAGCAACGGTTGGTGGCGAGAAGGGGCACGATGGCAAGGAGGCTGCGTGGGCTGATGGCTGAGCAGGGCCAGGGCTTTCTGCTGCGTTCCTACGGGAAGGACGTGTCTGCCGTGTCTGGTAATTAATAGCCACTGGTCTTGGGCTGGCAATAAGCACTTGTATTGATGAGGAGGATAGCAACTGTGTCAGCTATTTCTCTCTTCAAAACAGAAAAAAACATTTCCCAAGTATAAAATTAATGTGTCTGAATGCTCTGATCACTGTAGTCATCGTGACATCCAGAATGCTGCTCTGTGTCTAAATACAGGTATTTAACAGTCTTGGAGGTACTCTTAGTTGTCCGGCTTAGCCCAGCCATCTGTCCCCAGGGAAGGGCAGAAATCTGTAGGGAAAAGGAGCCTCTGGTTATCTCTGTGGGCCAATAAGTTATGGAAACTAATTATAAAAAAAAAGAAAAGCAATTAATTACAGATTCAACTACGGATATAAAAATAGTAAGATAGGACTTCAACTTTTCCTTGGAGAAATTTGCATGGACTCTGAATTAATGAGTGAGCTTGTATCATTGACATTACTTGAACTTAAGAGCACTCATGATTTGCTAGATTACACAATATCATCATTTATCATTCACTAAGAAAATATTCAACAAATTCTGCCCATGCTTCAAAAAGCACATGTTTCATCTCACTCAAAAATTAGGATTTAATTTTGAAACAGTAAAGAAGGAGTAAACTTTCACCCTTTTCTTCCTTGCCATTGGAGAGCAGTACTGTCTGAAAATCAAGTGCTCAGATTGAACATTCAGAACTGATTTCCCAAGTCTCAAATTACTTCTTCGTAAAAGTTAAAGTGTGTTAGTGTGCTCCAGGTGATCCTGCCTTCCCCTGCCCAGAACCCTTTAAGAGCAAGAGGCCTAATGAAAGAGAAATGAGCTCTGTAATTTTTCTGTAGGTTAAGTCATGAGCAGCTATCATGGTCAGCCCCAGTAATGTGTCCTTCTGCATTAGAAATGGAGTTACAGCTAATGATGGATTTGAGAAATGGTAACAATTATCTGCCTTGATTTATTTGTTCTGACCTCAGTCAGGGACCAAAGTAGTAATTGCTGTTATTCCTCACAGAATGATGGAAGTTGCTCTGCTCTAATTCCTACCAGCATCATAATAGGCCAGAGATAATAATGATAGAGAATTACAGACTTTGCTCAAGTGTTACCAGCCTGGGCTGAGGCATCACATAATTGCATTGTATATATAATACATGACGGAAATAATCGGGGGGAAAAAAGCAAGCATTCTAAATAAAATCAATTATTAATTGGCTGCCTGCATTTGCCCTTAATGTCTGAACTGATCTGAGCCAATTCTATTCAAGTAACACAGTAGTGTGCTTAACTGAGATGTTATAGCAAAATATATGCTGTCAATGTTTGTCTAACCCGGTTCAGCACTTTCCAGAGAAAGGATTTAAGTTGCCATTTTTAATTTATTTCTATTTACTTTGATAATAGTATATTTTTAATTATTAAATGGTAGAAATGGTGTAGGTAAAACAGGTCACTCAGTAGTATCTATAAAGGCCAAGAAATGTATAAAGTTTCCTGATAGAGCGGGATTTTTAGCAGAACATTTATAGCATTCTAAAGGTTTCCTTTCTTATTTTTTGGGCTGTGTAATTGACTTGACTCCTTATGGTCTCTGGCAAACATGCTATTAATTAAATTTACAGATCATACTAAATAGTAAGGTGTTACTAAATCTGGGATAGATGGCAAAATAATAAAAAGAGACCTGCAGAATTTAGAGATATAAGTAGGTAATAAAATGAGATTCAGTCTGAAAAAAAAAAGCAGGCAAGGAACAGTGAATTCCAACTAAACAAACTGCACGGAAATAAGCTACGGGGAAAGCAGGAGTGAAATTAAAGACTGTAAAAAGCCCAGTGTGCTGGGTACGAGTTTATAAACTGCAGTTATCATCTCGCTGTCAACGCCAGCTCTGTAAGTAGGCATTGAGAGGAGAGCTGCATCCACCCAGAGATGCATCAGGTCTAAAATGAGTATAAATATGTTCACACTTGGGTAATTGGATTCAACCAGAGATCCATTTCCTCTGCTGCCCTGTTCTTAATTGCCGCATGTGTTGCTGCAGTGCCTTAAATGCACTAAGTATAACCCCCTCTTCTTCTGAAGGAGCTGGCTAATAAAACAGATGTGAGAAATGATAGCAGGGAACAGTGGAGGCCACTGCAAATGAAGAGCAGGGAAAAGGCAAGAGGCACACAGCATCAGCAGAAAACTAATATGAAGGTTTGCACCAGTGGTTTGTTTTGTTGCAAACGAGAACATGCAAAGCCAGAGGGCCAAGCCCATGTGGGTAAACAAAGGAGCTGAACCTCTGCAGAGCAGGAGAGTGGCACAGCAGAGGACTTACTTAGTCTGATAAGGAAGATAATATTTGGTTGTCTTACATCTGTGTTGTGGATATAACTCTGATATTCAGTGAGAGTGGGTAAGAGTGATCCCTCTGTTGATTGATTTTAAGATATTCCAGTTAAAACTTCCATTAAAAAGAAGATGGCTTTTTGTATGTGTTTTGAATTTAAAATTTTAAATCACACAAATCAGGCAGAACAACATAATCTTTCTTATCCAGGATATGATGAACACAAATCAGTAAAGAATATTTCCTCTCTTCATTCCAAACACAACACCCAAGCAATTTCTAAGGATTATTCAAGTAATCTCAGATACCGTCTCAATATATATAGGAAAGCAGGACTCATTCAGATCAGTATATTTTGCTACTGTGCCATTTTTTTTCATACACAGATAACTATCATCCCTGTAACTGCCTGAAAGTAATTTTCTTTAAACCTGTGCATATCCTGTCTCACCAAGCAGTTCAGCCCTCTGATAAACTTTATCCAGGCTGCATTCCATTTTTATTAAAGGAAGATTGCTGTACATCCATCTTTGGTGAAAAAAAAAAGATGTTTATGGTCTGCATTGCAATACGCAGCGGGGTAAGTAAATGTCGCCCACCTCCACCTAACGCCCTGATTGTGACTGCAGCACTAAAGGGTTTTTGCTCCATATTTGAAGAACTCTGTGCTTCAAGTGCAGCCACGCTATACCCGGAGAGATTGGAGGGGTCCAACCTCAACACACATTCACGCTGTCCTTCCTCTTGGTGCTGATGGATCCGGATGTTTCTCGAGCAGTTTTGCAGGGACAGCTCTGCTCTGGGGCTCCCGGGAGTTCTTCCATCTCATGGTCCAGCTCTCTGGCTGCCTGTGGCTCCACACGCTCCAGGTAGCTCCAGAACAGGAGCCCCTGCTCCTTCCACCCCTGCTAACCCTGGGGAGCACCGGCACTTTGGTAATGGCATTTATATAGTGTGCCATTTACTTCTCACTTTTCTTACTGCTCGACATTTTAAAAAGCAGGAATGAGTAGAGCTATAGAGTTTTATGGCATTAGGTAAATTGAAAGGTAGTGATTTACCGCCTCTACAATGCAACGTTTTACTCTTTCCAAACCAGAATAAATTATCCTCTTAGAAACCATTTTAAGGTGACAAGTAGAGCAGAGTAGCAGAGCTCTTTTTTTAGAAAATGTAATTACTGAAATGTTTATTCTCCTTGTACTGTCTGATGTATATCATTAAATTGTTTATGAGCAGTAGATACATATAAGGAGACGTCATACTCAAGAGTCTTTGGATTGCCTCACAAAATATAGCTCCAGGATTTACCAGAAGCTAAAGAGAGTTTGAAAATGAAGAGTGCAGCTAGATGTAAAGCCCTCCAAAAATTCCAAACACTCTCAGTACAGAAAGAGCTAAACATGCACGGTCACACCTACATTGACACTTATGCAGGATATCTTTTCTCCAGAAAAATGAAATTCATTGAATTTCCATTTCATTTAGAGCAGAAGGAGAGTTTTCATTTGATTAAAAAGAAAAAAAAAGTAACAAAAAATAAATAAGCCAGATTTCTTTTAAAATTGAGTTTCTCAGTCACATCCTGTGGTCGGCCCTCCATGGCCCAGAGTGGCTCGTGTGCTTGTGCAAGGAGGTTGCCACAAGCATCAGTTGGGAGAGCAATGAAGAGTCCTGGCAGAAGGAATCCCCACTGCAGATCCAGCCCTGCTGCAGGGGTTGGCAATCATCTTTGCAGAGCAATGAAGATGATTAAGGGACTAGAACATCTATCTTATGAGGAAAGACTAAGAGAACTGGGCCTGTCTAGCCTGGAGAATGGAAGATTGAGAGGGGGTCTTATCAATATGTATTCATCTGAGGGGTGAATGTAGCGAGGATGAGTCCAAACGCTTTTTGGTAGTGGCCAGCGACAGGACAAGAGGTAATGGATATAAATTAAAACACAGGCAGTTCCACCTCCATGTGAGGAAGAACTTCTTTGCTGTGCGGATGACAGAGCCCTGGCACAGGCTGCCCGGGGAGGCTGTGGAGTCTCCTTCTCTGGAGATCTTCCAAACGTGCCTGGATGCCGCCCTGTGCCACGTGCTCTGGGTGTCCCTGCTGGAGCAGGGGGGTTGGAGTAGACGATTTCCTGAGGTCCTTCCAACTTCAACCATTCCATGATTCTGTGATTCTACGGCCCTGTGCAGTGCTCTTGCTTATTCTGGTAGGTTTGTAATGTATTCTCAAGGAAAATCATCTCAAATCGTCTTCTGAAAAGAGACAGAGAAGGGGAAGCATGTGGTGTTCATGGAGCTTCACATCCTACAACAACCAGAGCAATGCGATTTAGCTGGGGAAATCATCTCCACAACTAGAAGCAGTGGCTGAAGGACATCCTGCCTCTCCAGGCAGCACTTTGCCCAGATGGGGAGATCAAGCCTGGTCACATAGACCTCTCCTTGCCTGACTTCAATCTTCAAATGAACCTGCTGGGTTTTGCTCATTCCCAGTTTCAGCAAATGAGACTCTTGCTAATGCAATTGAACCCAGTTGGGTGTCAGATTGTGTGGTTCATCTCTGCAGCAGGAGCAGATATGCAAAAAGAAAAAATCCTTAAGTATTTGTGGAAATTATGCATGTACATCATCCATATACTGGGGGAGAAAACCCTTTATCTTCTTGCTTCCTGCAATCAGTTATACTAATGTTTCCTGAGGTTGATGCTCATTGTAAATTATTATTAAGGTATCACCAACATGAGAACAGTTGAAAAGTGGACAAAACCCTTCATATAAAGATAGGTATGAGACATGGCAACATATCATGCTACTAATTTTCGAAGAATGAAAAAAAAAGCCTAATACTTTTTTCTGCAACACCGGACGATGCCACAACATAAATCACGTCTTTCATGGAATAGTCTGCAGCAAAATAGCAGATTGGACAAAGTGTGGATCTACTCCATCTTTTGGTACATCACTGAGTTGTAATCACTTTGCAAAGGTTGCTGAAGCCAGTCCTGCAAATTGTCAGAACTGCGAAGGGAGGTTAGATCAGCATTATTAGCAGATAATTTTGTTTTTCAGAATGGGATTCTACATGGGTGAACAGAGACTAGCAGGAGGGGAAGGCAGTCATTTTTGTATATGTCATTTTTGGAATATACCTGCTGACACTTAATGGAGTTTTGAGGCAATGTAGGCTTAATTTAAAGAAACAGCAAGTTGAACACCCCTTTGAGGCTCAAAGCAGATTTGTTCACTTCATTAAGTAGCAGAGCTTGTTTGACAAGTAAGTGAAGTCTATCCACAGTATCAACTAATCAGAATTACAGGGTCCTAGGGAAAAAACTCTGGTTGAGCTCCAAGCGATTTTTTTTGGTGTCTCTGTCCTTGTGAACTTAAAGACATATGTTATGTAATAGGCTGGACCTCTGAGACAACTTGGATACAATTTATGACAATAATGAGAAGCACTTTATTGCTTTGCCACATGTCAGACCCAGCGCAGGAATTATGGTTTTCTAAATCACAGTAGTTACCCTACAGGGCAAAGTATAACCAGAGTCACGGTGTGAGCCTGTTAAACATCCCTGTGGCACATGACAGCTGAGTGTGGAACGACACAAAAGGCGTGGGGACAAGAGCTCAGCGGCAGCAACACGCGCAGACTGCAGTAGAAACCAACCCGTTTCACCAGGCTTGGCTCCTGCCGCTCTTTCTGAACAGATCAGAAGGCAGTGAGGAAAGGCATAAGCGTGTGCAAGAAGGAAAGCAATTGACCCTTCTCTACGTGAGCAGCAAACCTCTGAGCACCTCCACAGAATTACTGAATGGTTGAGGTTGAAAGGGACCTCAGGAGATCATCTAGTCCAGCCCCCTTGCTCAAGCAGGGACACCTAGAGCACATGGCACAGGCGGGTCTGGAAGACCTGCATCTAGGTGGGTTTGAAAGATCTCCAGAGAAGGAGCCTCCACAGCCTCTCTGGGCAGCCTGTTCCAGGGCTCTGTCACCCTCACAGTAAAGAAGTTCTTCCTCAAATTCAGGTGCAACTTCCCACACTTCAGTTGGTGCCTGGTGGCTCCTGTCCTGTCACTGGCCACCATTGAAAAGAGTCTGGCCCCATCCTCTTGCTGCCTTCCCTTAAGGTATTTATACCTTAAGGTCAAGATCCCCTCTCAGCCTTCTTTCAAGAGATAGATGTCTTCCTCGGTCGTGGTTCATTTTTTCTCCCATGTAGCACTTGGCTGGTTTAACCACCACAAAGAATCAACGAAGTGTAGCCTTGACCCCGCAGGCTTCGTTGCAAGCTCACTGACGCTGAGGTGGAGGTGGTCCTTGGCCCTTCGCTCTCCCTGCTCAGAGCAACCTTCTCACTGGCAGTCACAACAGTATAGGCCGCGTGCTTCTGATTGCTCTCCCCAAAATCGGTAAGTGAATAAATTTATATTAAGATACATAGCACTACACCACCCGTGGATGTTTATTCCTTCCAGCAACTTTGCACGCTGCACAGATTTAGGGCAGATGATGTATTTGATGAAGACTGGGCCTTGCTTCCCGTTAACAGCACCAGCCTTTCACTGACTGCCATAGAAACTGCATCAGACCCGAGGATTAGGAGCGCCACGTGGGTGACGGGAAGCAGCACGCCCAGTCAGACACTAATGATGGTGACATTTCTCCTTGCACGTGTTTGAGGACGGCTGCTTCTTGTAGGGCTCCCAGAGCTCACCAAATCCTGCAAATAGGTCCCTGCCAGGAGACATGGAGAGCACAAGGCCCTCCTGCTCCTGGCGCAGCAATTCCTTGGCCTTGTGACAGTACCAAACGCCGCAGCTTAATCGTTGAATATTTCTGTTGAATGTTAAACGTGACTTAGTCAGATTTAATGCAAAATGTATCCTAATGTAACAAAGGAAACGTTCGGAAATCTTTGTTTTTTTTCCTTCTCTTATTTTTTCTTTTTTGTCTCCCTTCTGTGAAAACATGCAGGGCGGCCACCTCTGACAAGCAGAGGGAGAGAAGTCAAGCACTCAAATTAAAACGCACAGTTGCAGTAGCAGAGCTAATTAAGGAAGAGCTCCTGGCAATTCCTAGTTATATGAGGAGTCCCATATGTAAAACATCCACTTTACTAGACAGAACCTGAAGGTTTTGAAGGGAAATGAAAATGACTTTAATGCAAATGAGAAAAAAAAGGGAGAGAGACTGAGAGTACAGAGTCCTGTTAAACAACTATAGCTGAGAAGTTATGAGGAATTACAAGCTAATTTATTCCTTGAATTAATAGTTATTATTTTCTAAATGTCCAGCTCAGTGGATCATGAGAATTTTCTCTGGTGTCTAATTTTTCTGTGGTAAAGATTAGGATGTAAGCAGTATTGGAAAGAATTCAAATTGCCTTTTAGAAAATATCTTTATATCAGAATAGTTTTATCTGAGTTCTTCCCTATTGGTTCTCTACCACAGCTTGTTTGATATAACAGTATTTTCTTCTTCTCTGTTTAGTAAAACAGGTTTTATAGCTGGTAGAGGAAAGTTGTCCTATTAGTAGGATTTTAAAATTTTATTTCTTATTTTATTTGTTAGCCAATTCCCTGTTGTCTATACTACTACCTGCAGTGAGGGAGGTTCAGAAGTACCCAGCTTTTCCCCAGGAATTCCTGATGCGATGGGGTTAAGCATATACTGGTCCACATTTGCAGCACAAAACCAGAGCTGCTGAGGAGTGAAGTTACTGTGTGCAATAAGAGTGGTGCCAGTGGAATTACAATTCAGGTTCCTTTAATTTACACCCAAGTGCTAAATCTGAGGGTGAAACCCACACACCTTTTCAGAAGAGAACATTTTCTTCTAAGTATTTGAACATTTTAGATGTTCTTTTTAGACAGGTTTTAGTTGCAACCTGTGCACTACTGTGAATGAGTTCTCCACCGGTGACTGTGATGCTAGTTCTGGTCCATCCCACATAGAAGTCTGTTTGTGAAAACACTAGCGGGAGCTGGTAGCTACTGTCTACGATTCAGCAAAATTTGGCTCCTTTCTGGAATGCAGAACTGGAACCATTGGCAGATGGTCTCCTGCTCCCAAAAGATAGGGAGCAGAGATGTGTTTCTGTCCCCAGTGCCTTCCCCAACATTTGTCACTGTCAGCCACAACACCACCCGTCAGCAGGCATGGATCTGTTAGCGCAAGCGGGTGTTTTACACCCTGCACAGCAAATTTATTTCTCTGGAGAAAGATGGTCAGAGCAAATGTGACAGGTAGTAATCAAATTGCTTCATGTGCTGTGGGAAGGCTTATGGGTTTTACTTTGCTGAGTGAGGTATAAGACCTTATAGATAAGCGCATAGGTGCTGAAATGCACTCTCTGTGAACATTCGTGTCAGATTTAATAACTGGAAAGTTTACAGAAAGCCAGCCGAAAGAGGCTGGAATCTTGCCAACATAAAGTCACTCAAATATTTCAAAAAAAAAGTGTTTCCATGGGAAAAAAAAAAAAAAAACTTCCATATTCTTCATTCATTGACATTTTAACCCTATTCAGATTAGTCAGCCCAGGTGTCAAGGAACACCATGCTAGTCTTGTTGTGTGTCATGTAGGAAAAACAGTTGTTTTATTGCTCTTACATCAAAACACTACTCCAGGAACTGTCCGCAATCTGCTAGAGATGATTTTTTTGAACTGATGATTCTTCTCTTCAGTGAATTTCTTTTGGTATTCAGAAGTAGTCACATAAATGCCCTTCAGAAGGGGCCTGTATTGGATCATTCAAATATTTTTCTTCTCATGTTCAGGTTGTGTTTTTTGCAAGCAAAGAGGATGCATTCATGATAGCCATGAAAAGGTAGGAGTGCTAAGCTGACTGTCTTAAGACTTACCTTGAAGACCTGGCCTCCATGAATTGCTTTTAGACTTACGGATTATGATCCCATGTCAATATTTTGCCTTCTCTCCAGGAGAGAAATTAATGCATTTTCCCCCCTCCATTTAAAAGATTGGGGTGGGGGGGGGGCGGAAATCCTCATTTTCTTCTCCAAACTGATCCTTATTTTCCACTGTAATGATGCTTGGCATCTTTCTGTCCAGAAGACTTACATATCAGCTGGGTGTGTGGCGACCTAAAAGAAAACATTGAAATGGAGACGAAAGGCTCATTTGCTTTAATCACACCATTTCCTGAAGCTGTGTTCTCTATCTATTTTTGCATAGAAGCAGTATAGATCACAGTGAGCTCTATAGCCAGATCCCATGGTGTAGCACATGGTTAGTTTAAGGAGCTGCTGAAGACAGTCACAGTTTTTGGACTGGCCGGTGTTCCTCCTCCTCCTTGTTTGGATTAAAGAGAACTTGAAAGAATGGAGGAAGGTTACTACATTAACTCCATGAGTAGCTCTAAGTGAGCTGGAATTTTCAGACACTGTTTTAGATTTTGATCTGTCAATCAACAGCAGCCACTCAACAAGATGGAAACCAAACACCAGGAAATTAATATTGAGGACACTAAAATTTTGCTGAAAAGGTCAGAGGTTGAAATATTCTCAAGTGAATGTACAGTAGGAAGAGGTGATAAAGAGATATCTTTTCAAAAGTCTGATTCTAGCGTGTTGTTCATAAAAGATATCATCTGTGTTTTTCAAATATCTTTTCTTACATGCTTGTTCATATTTTTATCGCACTGTACTGAATGAGAGGAGAAGATGGATATGCTACCAACTGTGTTTAGAGCACTTCACATACACTGCTCACTGAAAAGGGGAAAAAAAAACCCAAACAACTATCTTCTGCTAATAGTTTAGAGACCACCTTAGAGTCCAGGTGGTACTGGGAGAGCATATGGCAATGATTTTGTATTTCTAAAGCACAATGGAGTGCCAGTCCTGACTTGAGTTTCTAAATAACATTGCTCTGATTATTAATATTATTATTACTATTATTATCATTTCAGTCATAATCACTATTATTAACAATTACACAGAATCATTGCAGGTTATTGTCATCCTAATCACTCATAAAATATCTTGAAGTCTGTTAGGTGTGGTTCATTTTTAACACAATTTGGTTCATTTCCAAAATCTGGAATGACATTTCATTTTTTTTTACATAATTTCTCACAGGAACCAGGAAAAAATGGAATAAATTATTGTTACCAATTTATGCATATGTATTCTTTCAGTTAAAAGACGTCACTTACAGATTTCCAGACAGAATTTTCTACCAAAATATGATAAGAAGTATCAACTATACTCTCTTTATGCATTTTCTTATGCATAAAAAGATCCTACTATGCAGTGACACCTAACATTAGGAATATCAATAGGTAACATTTTGCATATGACATGTGACTGTCATGCTGTCATGAAGAATATCTACATTTTACTATGAATATGTTTGTGCATAGTTTATTTTAGGAGCAAGGATGACAATCCTATATTCCTATTTTACACCGTAAAATGAACAGTTCTGCACTTTGACAAAAAAAGAGAGGAAAATATTTTAATATCCCCTACATTGTTGCTTTTGTTTTATAAAGAGAATACCTTTATTTTTCTTTGCACTTCTGTGGACCCCAGAAAACTGTAACCTTGCAGTTCTTTATAGCATTGCACATTAAAGCTGTCAGAAACCAAACTGATTAAGTAGAAAGAATGCTCACTTCTTTTTCTGTATGAGATATAAAAAAAAATAAAGATACAACTACTGGTGAAATTAGGACATGGAGCAGAGTATAAAATTATGTGCAGCCTTTAAACATTATGAATATGAATCTTTGTTGTATACACTACAGCTTGTGCATGGTCCTGGGTACCCATCAGCCTAGAAAGATGATGACAAATTATAAAGAACTTTAAGGAGAACAAAAAAGCTAACATAAAGGCCTTAGGAAATGATTCATGGAGAAAATTTGTAAGGAGGTAAAGATTTTAAGATGCCCCACATAGTTTTTGAAAATGCAACAGCTTTTTGCATGTACTTGAAACAACAGTGATGCATTAGGGAGATAGTGCCGAGCAGTTTTAAGGGGTATAATTACATATAAAGGCAGGAAGCTGAGCAAAGGGAGGTCTGAGCTGACTATCCAGATAAAGTTGTAATGGGGAGGGCTAATAGACTGTGAAATAACTTCCCAAGAAAAGTGTTAGAAGTCACATCTCTAAAATGATCTAAAAGCAGACTGGACAGACCACATGACAATATTCTGAAGAGAGAATACAAAAATGACTCCCAGCATATTTCCTAGCTCCGCTTATGCAATTGATTCAGCTCCCTTCCCATCTGTCATAACATGAGGCTAGGAACCCTTTGCAGCAATGTGTAGCCCTTGTGCAACCAGCAGGCAAGAAACAAATCATCTCACACTAGTTAGTGGGTTGAAACAAGGTGGGAAGGATGCACCAGGACCCATGTTTTCTCTAGTTATCCAAGTCCACCAAGGTCTTCTGAAAAAAAAAAAGCTCAGTTGATGTCTACTGTCATTGGTACCCCTCTTCTTTCTGTCTGCTGAGCTAATGCTACCCCGTGGTCAGTAGCTGTCTGGTTCTGGGATCTGACTCCTTGAAATTGAAGAGGGAGTCTCAAAGTAGACTCTGCTGTTTAGCTCGCATGTGGGGTCAGATGATGGACCTGCATAGGGTCCAAAGTGTATATATCAAATAAGACAGACTTCCTATTCAGCTGCATCTAGATCATGAAAAGCCCTTGAAAACCCTACCCACACCAGTGTGTCTAATTAGGAAGCCACTGAACACTCCACAGCTTTTATTCTAGTGCTAGGTCTACTCCAGTTTGTAAAAATAACCAATAATCAAACATTTGCTGGCCAAATACGTTTCTTTTACTGTTCAAGTTTTAGACAGTGAAGTGGAATATGAGAAATTAAATGATCATGAGAGAAGTCTGTGCACCTCAGTCAAGGAGAGCAGAGCCTGAAGGCCTCTGAGGAACTGGATCCAGATGGACCAGTTCTTCTGGCAGTTAGTGGACACCACTTAGATGTCCGCTACTACTCTGTGCCTTCTGATTTCTTCTTACATATTCCACCACCTACTGACATAATTGCAACTGGATACAACTGGATACAACTGGATACAAAGCAAACAATGAATCTCTGGAATTCAAAATTCAAAAATGTCAATTTAAACTTCCCATAATTTCTCTGTGTTAACACTTTTTTTATTCCATTTCTGCAAACATTCTGCTATATATAAGGTTTTTCAATGGAAATGTTTGATGGCCTATCACATGGATTACATCTTACAGAAATGAAATTTTATTCTTGCAAGTGCCTCAAGGATTTGGTTATACATATACTTGGATAGCGGGCTACATTTTCATCACCAAGGTTTTTTCCATTGTAATATGCATGATAGAAAAGATTTGGTGACAGAAGAACAAAAAGGAACAGCTTAAAACATGCTTAGTCTTAAAAACTGTGACATGAGTTTTCTCATTTCATACTGGCTACGTGGATCTAAGCACAACAAAAGCACGATGCACCAAATTTGAAAATGAACAAACTAATCAATCAATGGCAGCAGCTGTAAAAATCAGGCCAGTATTTTTATTTTTTGCTATGATCCTGCAGACAAAAGTCCCTGATGAGCATCGATGAAAAAGGAGAACACAAAACAAAACTTTATTCCACCAATAAACATGAAAGACCCTTGTAAGCTGAAAAGTCTGAAGGAATGCTTAGAGTTTCTCTACAGATAATCAATATTTGGACTTCATTTGATAAATATGCCCAAACATTAGAAATAATTGCCTAAACTATACAGTGTCATTATGTATTTGATAAACTAGCTGTAGGAAATGTAAACCAATAAGAGAACAAATGAGGGAGTACAATATCATTAAAAGTAGTTTACTTTTATAGAAAAAGTAAAAACAGTAAATGTTGGTCTAGATTTACATATACAGAAAAGTTAGGAGAACTGACACTTCAATATTGTTTATTTGTATTCTGTATGCTTACTTATTTAATATCAGAACATCTTGATAATTTAATTACCTATAGTTAAAAATTTTAAAAAATTATATATGCTACTCACCATAAATGATGGTACAAAAACAAATTCTTCCATTCCACCTTATTATCAATAAACTGTAACAGCCAAGAACTTGGAAATATCATATGTATGTATTATGTTCCTCATCCCCCTATTGAAAGTACACACTAGGAAGGTAAACAAACAACCGAATGCTCAAATGAAAGTTCAAAATGAGCTCTCTCGAGTGCAATTTCTTTGGGGCAGGGACTACATCATCCAGCATCATGAACTCCAGACGCCAAGAAATCCTTTAAGTATTGCTGTAATATTATGGAATCACAGAATGGTTGAGGTTGGAAGGGACCTCTAGAGATCATCTAGACCAACCCCCCTGCTCCAGCAGGGACACCCAGAGCACGGGGCACAGGGTGGCATCCAGGTGGGTTTGGAAGATCTCCA
>JAUBNY010000001.1:10089939-10106532 GCA_032275445.1 Crypturellus soui
TCCCTTCCCTTCCCTTCCCTTCCCTTCCCTTCCCTTCCCTTCCCTTCCCTTCCCTTCCCTTCCCTTCCCTTTCTTTCGTATTGACATAGGAAGATTGCAGTGGCATTTAATACTATTTCTTTTGCATGATATATTTCATGCACATTATTTCCTTCTAGCACAGAGAATATATTAATTATTCAGTATGGCAAGAATAAGGTGTCAAAATACCTCTGGTATGTATGAGTTATAGATTGACCTGGTTACACAGAACTCTTGTTCTTGTGAGTCATGCTTTCAGACTTTTTCTCAACAGATTGCTAGTCAATATGATCCTGATTCATGTCAGCAATAAGGTAATAGTGCAGGTACAAGCTTTCTCATTGACAGGGCATGTTTTCTGCGTTCTTGCTTCCTTCCTTTCAGCCACAAGTATTAGTCCTGTTCAGGAACGCAGGTACTACCTGTACTGCTGCTGTGGTCACGTACGGAGTAACTGCTGCATTGCTCATCTCTTCACTTGGGTCAGCGCATTGCTAAACCTCATGCTCGGTGCATGAGCAGGCTACTAACAGGGGAAATGGTGCCACCACAGCTCTGTCTTTAAGTTCAGAGGCACTTCATCTTGGGGAAAGGATGAGTACAGAGCCTGGAAACACTCCTGCTCCTCGGTCCTTTACAACAGGGCACGGGTCAGGTACAGAAAAATGGATTTAAGACAGCGTTAGAGACTAGTAAGTAAGTATGTGCCTGTGCTGCTGCCTTGTGTGGTCCCAAACATATGCCTACTTCATTTATCTCTACTTGTGGGGCAGTAGGAAATGTGCTGTGTGGTCATTTCTGCGTAGCCAACGTAAGGGATTTGTAAGAAGACTGAGCTTGGAAGACCTATGCAGCGGGATGGGCACCTACACCCAAACTGCAGGCGTCCTTTGAGCTGCAGCATGGATTCAGTAGATTCACCAAGCTAGAGGAAGCTGCATGTGGATTTCAATGCACCACAAGGCCGAATCATCGAGTAAGTAAATGTTCAGTCTTCCAGAACTGCTAGAGTCCTGACAATGCAGCGTGGCCTGATGCTGCTGGCAGTCTTCAAAGTGCAGGCTAAGGTGGCCAGAAGTCCAACAGAGTTGACTGATGTTTCCCATCAGAGAAAAGTGAGATGCCATTGCCTCCATGAAAGGAAAAAGTTCCTCAGTGACTACTAGATTTGTGATATTTTTGGTTGATCCTCTTCTCAGGGTTCTGTGACTCCCCTGATCCCTCCCTGCAGCAGCTTTACTGTGGGCTCTATTGCCTTTACTGCTCCTGCTTGCCTTAATGTGCCTGTTCCAAAGATCACAAGATATTCAGTCCTGAGTATGCTCTTGCACATGTCTACACAAAGGGAACCTGATCCAGAATGAGGTAATACTTGCCACAGTATTGAGAAAGATGGTCCTTTCTACTGATTCCAAGTACTTAATTTTCTGCTGAAAAAAAAAAAAAAAGGCCAAATCAATAGAACAGTGCTAATTAAAAAGCTGTTCATGGATGTGGAGTATCATATCAGAGAATGAGTTGTGAGTATATGTTATATTGGTCAAGTTAGAAATGGGAAAAGCTTAGATCTTAGTGGTAACCCAGGCCAATAAAGGACCAGATACCCAGTATCAATCACTGTCCTGTGCAAGAACAGCTGTTCCAGACAACTGTTCTTATACACCATCTAAGTGATGGTGTTGATGTTATAACCAGCTAAGTTCAGCACTGCCTAAGAAGCCAGGCCAGGAGTCCCAAGGTGAAGGACATTTCTCAAATCCATGAAACCATACAGACTTTTAAGCATCTGTTTGATACAGCTGAAGGTAATTGCTCTGATGCTGAAAAAAACATCCCTCTCAAGGGATGTTAGTGTTCTTTAGTTAAAATTCCAGGAAAATAACTTTTTTTCCTAAAGAAAAGAAGAAAGTCATTTAGAGCTGAACAATCATTCTTAAAAGGTAGCACTTGTCTGACACAGCTACAGAAACAGCATCCTTCTCAGGAAGGAGCTTGCAGTGTTATTATCATAATTCCTGCAGGTCCAGTTGCCTTGCCAGCAGAATGCAGAGTGGCTTTAATCACAGTTTAGAAAAAAAATGTGGCAGATATTTATGGTAAGAACAACAGCAGTGTCAGCTGTGTCTGATGCCATAAAAATACTCCAGTCAGCTATCAGATCCACTGATTAAAAAAAAAGAAAAAAGTATTTTCCTCTCGGAGCGTTGAGGTAATTTAAAAATATATATGTAAAGAGAAAAATTAGATTTGAATCAAACATTTTCAATGATAAATTGCAGCTAAGGGAGTGTCTTGGGATTTTAATGAACATGTTTGTATTGTCAAGTGTGTCCACAGGAAGATTAGACAGAAAAGATGAGAAGGTATCTTTCCCTCTCTCCTCTGCCATTACAGCATCCCAGAAGTATGATTTCTGAATCAATATGGCCAAATTATGTCCCCTGCCTGCTTTCTGTCATCCTCAGAGTTGCACTGATGAGAATAGCTGACCCTGCAGCAAGGAATAATAGTCAGAACAAGCAAAAAGTCATCTGATATCTTACTTTTATGAATTTGCTCTGAAAATGACTGTTCTTTGTGTAATTAAAAAACAACAACCAGCACTGGCTGTCCTACTGCAGGGTTCACCAGACAGTGGCAACACATATCCGTGCCTTGCTGTTATCTACATGGACATCACTCCTCCTCCGACTGCTTCATAGCGAGAGGCTGAGCTCATCTCAGCAGAGTATCTTCCTCAGTAGGGTCAGAGCGAGCTGGCATTTGGGGGGCCGGCTTTGCAGAGAACACATTCTGCTGGATAGAGCTCTCACAGGGAAATATCTTCTGTCCCTGTGTGCTTTCTCTTCAGAAAGCTAAGGATAATGGGTATCTATCTTGGGAAGAATGGGGCTAACCAGTTTATCTTATATGATATATGTGGTAATCATCTGTCATAAAGAGTTCACACATTAAAAAGGAGAGGTAGGGAAATAATCAGATAGCCCTCTAGAATAATTTTGAAATAATAAAAAAAGTCTCCTTTTGTAATTTCTGCCTTTTTAATCACAAAATTAATATGGGAAACAGAAAAATGAAATAATCTAATCACTTATTACCATACATCGGATATTATCATTCTAGAAGAGCTGTATGCAGAAAGTAGCATATATTATAGACTTGTCAGAAAAGGTTCAGTGTAACTGGAATGACTGCAGTGGAAGTTCTCCTTCACTCCTGATTGATTGAGAGAAAAGCTGTAAGAGAGTCTGATTCAGTTCATGTTTCTGTACTGTGTCCCTCTGCTCTCTAAGTCTGTATTTTTTCTGTTTCAAGATCTGTTAACACCACAATTCAACCTTACAATTGGGAATTGAGATAACGCAGCCCTTTGCTTCTGATCTTAGTTGAATACCGGTGCCATAATTTTATGCTTCCTTGCTTTCTGTACAACCTGACCTTTCATGTTTCTTGAGGGACGTCTCATTTCCTCTAGCTTTTAAACAGCCCGACGTTTATTTCTTTGTATTGGTAATACAATTAAGTACACATACTTAATTGAGTTACAAGCAAATACATAGAATAATAACAGTGTGTTTATCTTTGCCAACCTTAGACAGGTAATTAAATAGTCTCCTTCACACTCTTCTTAGCAAACAGAACCCTTTAAACTGATATGCCTCCTTTACATAATGTCAATAGACTGTCTTCTCCTCTCCTCTGTTTAGATGAGCTTGTGTATTCACTAGAAAATGCAAATTTGCCTTTCTCAGGTCTCATTTGGAAATGAACCTAACGCTTCTATTAGACCAGCACTTCTGGTTCAGAGTCTATTAAAGCAGGATAAAATGTGAGCTTGTTGCTAGAGCTGACAGAAAACAATTCTGGGGGATACAAAGACAGTTTTGGTGAAATACAATCTGATACGTGCTTGGATTAACCATACATATTGACTAAACAGAGAGGTGGATCTTTACCTGTGGTAAACTGATATGGCTCTATCAAAAATCAAAGGAGCTATGGTGATTTATATCAATTGAGGATTTAGATGATTTACTACTTGTGTCTCGAGAGGGGAAGGAAATCCAGTTGCTCTCAGAATTGCCTCCGTTTTGCTCAGCTCTGAAGGCTCTCTTAAGGACTGGCTGATTTTCAGAATATTTCTATAAGATTGTTCAAGTGGAATGGTCACATGCCACAGGCTTCAAAGCTTGGATTTTGTAATCAATATGCCACTGGCTGAGGCTTGAATGCAAACCGGGTTATGCTTGAGAGGCCTGGCTTTGATTTGTACTTTTCTCTGTTACGCGCGTTCCCCTGCTGCTCCCCCAAGGGCAAAAGGAATGGTGCTTCTCCTACCTTTTTGATAGCGCTGTGTCCTCTCTCATTGCTTTTCACTATGGGCCCCGGGGATTTTAATACTGCTAAATTTAAAAAATGTTCATGTTCTGCACAGCATACACAGCCCTTTTGGCAGTAGAAACAGCCATTTTCCTTCTGGAGTTTATGGCTTCTGAAGAAATCCAGTTACAAACATTAGGATGCACTTCAATCAAATGTTGTGTGGATTTAGGATCCCATTGTAAACAAGGCGGCTCATAGCAGTACAAGTTAGGGACAGTTACGCTGAAATCACACTATCCTATTTTCTGTAAAATTGCTTTTATACATATATCATTGCTCTACTATATGGAGAAAATACCTAGAGCATAAATATTGACATTTATATTGTCCATACTTGCACATGCTAAAGAAAGCATTATTTTTTAAAAGCTTTCAATAAAGAATGGCTATTGGAAGGTTAAGAGTGGGAACAAATATCTCAGTGGCACCACAGCGTACTTCTGTTTCCTTGGAGACTCCTTTTAATGTAGCAATAAGAAAGGAAAACTCACCATTCAGTGTGATGTGCTTTCTTTAACTCACACTTTTAAACAGAAAAGAAGTATGAATATGACAATGTCTTATCCCAATGGTGATGTTATGCAACCTCAGGTTAGTGATGATCAGTTTTAAATACTTCCTTTGAGAATATACACTTATTCGCACACTGAATCCCATATATTATTTCATATTGCTATTATCATTCATTTATTATATGCTCAATATTTCCTTTCTATGAAAGTAGTTTTGAAGAATTTTCAAGCTTGCATATAAAAAAAAATCATAAACCTATAAAAGCTGATCAGTATGGCCTGAATAAACTGTGACATAAACATTTTTGTGCTCAGAGATGTGTCCAGATGCCAAACAATTTTCTCTCCTCTTGCCAGTGATATACAAGTAGGCTCCTGGTCTCAGATTTAGGTTTGCATCCCAAAATCCAGGAGAAAAGTTCCAGACAGAGAGAACACCAAGAAGAGATGCTGTTTGCTGAAGCAGGAGGCAGCTGGACCAAAAGAGCATCGAAGATGGGCCTAAAGAGATGAAAGGATGAGAGAAATTTAATCAGGTGGGTACTACAGGAACCATATTTTTACATAAGAAGGGACCAGTAAAAGAAGGCCATGAAAACAGTAAAAGGTCAGGATAACAATGAGGAGGAGATCTGTGAAAAAATGGGAAAGCTAAGAGCATATGTGTCAGTCTAGGCTGGGTCAGCAATAGGAAAAGCTGGGAGAGAACAGTGGCACTCAGAAATGACGCTAAAGTTTAAAGAAGTAAATGGTGCTGAGCTTAGGCCCAGGAATTATTATAAAGAGGAAAAGCAACCCCAAATCTAGTAACATTCGCTTCAGCTTTCCATATGCCTCATGGCACTGACTGGAAGTAATAAATGAAATAATGATTTCCTGGATGTGATCTTGCAGAATATTGGCTTAATTCCAATTAATTCCATCTTAATTTATGCTGTATTATGATTTTTTTTTTTATTCTGTCTTAGTGCAGAGCATAGTAAAACCCTCATTAACCAGGAACTAGATCTACATAAGATCTGATGGACAGGAAAATTGAAGGTGTCTTTACCAGGATGTCAAACATACAACACAGGCAAATTCTCCAGGAGCTCAGATGTGTGGTACCTGAATAAGAACTTAAAAATCCCAAACAGTAATATTTACAGTTATATTTTCCCTGATTTGAGCTATGTTTCTATCATATTTTAAAGATGATGATATTCAAATCTCTTAGTTGTATAGGACAAAAAACAATGGTGCAATATCTCCCATTGTTTGGGCACAGTGAATTTTGTGAATAAAATTAAAAGTTGAAAATCTTGTTTTGAAATAGATACGTAATTTGAACTGAAGCATATGACAGCACATCTTATCAAGAGGAAACCTATAAGAGAAGGATTTGCCAAACTACCTTAAAAACGAATGCTCTATTTTTCAAATGTGGAGTTATTTTCAAGAGAAATAATTTACAGTAGAGGGAGCTGCAGGACTAACTCAGACTTAAATACGGAAGAAAACAGTCATTGCAGTAAGGCAGAAAAAAATAAGTATTTACATTAGAATGTAAAATTATTAAACCATGCACTAGAGTTTATTATCATAAAATGATTTAACTCTAGAACTCTCCAATTCTATTTAGGATATGGAGATAACAAAGGAGGTTCTGAAATGAAAAATGGTAAACTCTTTTGAAAGCTGGTAGCAATATTCACAATAGGTAACTTTTGACTGTAGGTTCAGAGATTCAAATAACATGCATATCAGAGAACAATAAGCACAATTATCTATGCTGTCTTCCATTCTGTTATATTTCTGTGCAAAATAATCTGCTTCTCTGTAAAAACAATTTTTTATATGTGCAATTTTCCATAGAGGTGCCATTTTCAAACTTGATCTTTTAGACTCAGAATTCACTAAACATTTTTTCTCTCTAGAGATCTCTGCCAACACAGGCCAGTTAGCAGCACTTGAAACACCGTGCCATATAACAGTCCGCAGCGTTATTCTTCTCCATAAAGAACCGTAGGGACACCACAGCGAGTGAAAAATGCGACCTTGGTAGAGGAAGGTAACTTTAGAAAAAGACCTGAAATTATTTACAAGTCTCAGAACTTAAAGAATGAATCCAAGAATGAATCTAGAGTTAGACAACATTCATTTCCTTAGCAACCAGCCTTGTCAAGCAGAGAAAAAGGCTCTGATGATAGCTCAGAGGCCTTCGCAGGACCTTGGAGGAACACAGTGCAAGGAACTGCGGTCTCCTCCTCCCCTTCCATGGGTAAGGTGCGCTGTGTCTGATGCTTTCATAAGGGATTCGGCTAGCCAGCAAATCCTTCCTCATCCTTTTGTCTCTGTGAGTTCCCATGGGAAAGAAAAAAAAAGAGCACAGTCTACTTTTTGCTAATAAATCTCTGCTGTGCTTTTCCCGAGTAATGTTACATAACAGATTTGTCCCAGACCAGTGAAGTTCCGCCAAAAAACAAGGCACGGTAGACTGCAATGGCTTTCAGTCCCAAAATTCAAGTAATTTACAGAGGTACAGTGCACATTTTGAACTGCTGAATCTGCATAGCCACAGATCTTTTGATATTCCAGCTCATCTCATCCCTCTTCTGCAGTAGTCTGTTCAGGAAGCATTAAAATGAGGCATCGCCACTGCCTGCTGTCTCCGCAGGAACAGCCTCAGGCTGGAATCCTCCAAGGACAGACAGCAGCAGCTCTGTGCTTCTCCCTGGGCTCACTTCTCCTCCAAAGAGTCTGTAAAAGCTTTTATCTAGGAAAACTTGCATTAACTGAGACTCAAATTTGGTTGTTAGCCTACAGCTTGCCTCCAAACAGAGGACAGCAAACAGTGAAACCTGCCCATTCTGGCGAGGGAATAAGCCTGTGTTTATTATTTCCTTATCCCACTATCAGCATGTTTCTCAGAAACTGCTACCTCAGGTTTCTCAGAAAATCCCGAAAAAAATTAGTAGGAACTTGTAACTAAAGCAACACCAAGGTGTTCAGGCTTTGCCCATTTTCCTCCAAGATTACAGCATTGTGAGAAATGGCATTCAGAAGATGACTCCTCCAACCATCTGAGAATTACTTGTTTTATTGGGTAGATACTTCCCATGGGACATGACAATCTCTACCAAAACTGTTACCTTCAGTAGCTACTTGTTTGATAGGTATCACTAACATGAAGTACCTGTGCTCGGCAGACCATGAGAGCTTCTGTCACCACACAACCAAAACACGATACCTGATCTCATTGAAGACCTTATGCAGATGTGCCTACCTTTTTTCTGAAGCAACCTCGTCAATATCAATTTTCTGTTTAGAGTCACTTTGGTGGCAAATCAACTTTGAACAATCTTTCCTGATATCAATATTCTGCTTCTTTTTTCTAGCCTGTCTGAATATAAATATTGAACAAGCTGATAAACAACAGAGAGGGAACACAGTAACATGAGTAAGGGAATTGCTCTGAGGGAGCTGTTCTCAGCGCCCACTGCGAATAAAACAAGAAGCTTAAACACAAGAAGGGACATTCAGTAGACAGAGTAACACAGTAACTCTAAAGATCTTAAAACTATCTGTTCCAGTAGCTAAACTTCTTCACAGCACCCACATCTCTGCAAGTTCACCAACATTAACCAGGAATGGCATAGGTATGTATGTACATATATATGTAATGAGGAAGGATGGTCTACGTGACTTTAGATCCTCCATCCTGGAGGCTACAGGGCACAGATCCTTAGCTGAGGTGAACTGCTGTCATGCAGCCCTAGCTTCAGCATTGACTTAGCAACCTGCCTTCCTCTTGCTGGCCAGTTGCTCCTTCCTGAAATACAGTTGCTAGATGCCAGTACGAAAAAATAAGTATTTGGCAGATAAATAGCCATTTCAGAATGCTGCACGTCACTACAAGAAGGTCTCAGAACTTATGCTTCTACCACTCCTCTTTAATACCCACGCTAGTGATGTTGCCTGTTTTTCCAAAGTCTGTGAGCAGAAATATAAAGCATGACCATAATTACTTTTAGCAATGTACTTCAAAACAGATATAAAGCTTTTATTCTGTCTACAAGTTGTAACAGCCAAACTTCTGGCTATCAACTCAAACCTCTAGTGCCAGCTTTCCTGTGCTTTTAAAGCGCATGTGACCACGTAATGTGCTCCAGCAAAAACTAAGAAACAAAAAACAAAATGGACATTTCGTATTTTGCTTTTCTCTCCTTTTTTTTTTTTTTGATTGTACTTATCCTCTTTTGAAAATTTCCTTTGGTTTGGTTATTGGTCTTTGGGTTTTTGTGTGCACATGTATGTGTTCATGTGAATGTGTGTGACTTAGGCTATTCTTCCACTATTTTCCATCATGATTTTCTTTTTCATTTTTTTCCTTCTAAAGAATTATTTCTGCAAAGTAGAGAATAAAAAGTGTTAGCCATGTAATCTGAGAACATCTGAAAGGGATAACTGTAGAAAAAAGGCCCATGCTCTCGAAATCAATTGGACCAGCCCTACACTAATTAAGAACATGTATAAGCTTTTGCAGGGTGCACACTGTGTGTGTTTCAGAGGATAAGGCAGAAGTTGGGGGTGACTGTCACTTCAGTATGGACAGAATTCATTTACTGCAACTTAAATGTCAGTTAAAAAACTGCTAAATGGACTTAGATGGACTCCCGCTGTAAATATGGAATAATAGTTATGTGACTAACAAGAATAAAATGAAGAAAGACTGAGCTATCTGGGCCTGTTTAGCCTGGAGAAGATTGAGAGCGAATATCAATATGTGTAACTACCTAAGGCGAGACTGCAGGGAGGATGGGGCCAGGCTCTTCTCGGTGGTGGACCGAGACAGGACAAGGGGTAATGGGTGTAAGTTGAAACACAGCAAGTTCCACCTCCATGTGAGGAAGAACTTCTTTCCTGTGAGGGTGCCAGAGCCCTGGCACAGGCTGCCCACAGAGGCTGTGGAGTCTCCTTCTCTGGAGATCTTCCAAACCCGCCTGGATGCCGCCCTGTGCCCCATCCTCTGGGTGTCCCTGCTGGAGCAGGGGGGTTGGACTAAATGTTCTCCAGAGGTCCCTTCCAACCTCAACCATTCTGTGAGTCTGATTTTGTGCTTCCTATCACTTTTACTTCATATGGTTAAAGGTACAAGTTCTAAGAAAATTATACTCCCATCTTGAAGCTCATATTTGAATTACAAGGCAGAAGAGCTCAGAGATATTTCTGATTCTACATAACATCTTCCAGCTGATGAATAAATGTGAAATTCCTACAAAACTGTATGACATTCCTGCAAATGTTGGCTTGTTACATAACTTTAGAAGAAGAATAATATCTCGGGGGTTGAAAAGCACATACCCATCCTGTGCCCACTACTCGTCCAAAAGAATGTTTCACTTCTTTCACTTCTTGGTAGTAAATGCACTGTAATAATCATAATTATTAGAGTGACATTTTAAAAATACATCATTTTTAGAGCAGTTCCTATTTATATTCTTCACGCTCCTTAGAAAGGTAGTCTTACTTTTTATAGTTTAGAGTTTTACATAATCAATAAATCTAAATACTTGCATTATAAATAAATTTCTTTCCTCCCTTTCCATTTTTATCTTACAGAGCTAGTGACTTAACCTTTTGGCTAATTCTAGTATAAGTCTGTAACTTCACTAGTTCCTTTACTTCATGCTTGGTATTCATTCACATTCACTCTTGCTACAAAGTTCTAGATAATACAAAAGGAAGCTTAAAAATTACTTCTCTGCCTGATTTTTATCTCCGTGTTTTGCTGATACCGAGACTGGTATCTTTATCAGGAAGATATCTGGTGATGTATATTTTTTCAAATCAACTTGAAAAAAGACAAAAACTACAGAATTACTGTATAACATAATTTTATTTTTTCAGTGAATTCATTTAGCCTCATAAAACACATTTTTCTAATCTTGAAGCCAGCAAGATTGGGGAGAAAAAAAAGAAAATAAAACCTGGTGTTCCCATCCATAGTTTCCGTACTGAGAATACATCCAGAGAATAAACCCAGACTTAAAACATTAGCAGACATTATTTATGCAGCTCCCTTAAAAGTAAACTGGATATGTCATACATCTCACATATAGTGCTTTGTTATTATAATATGCTACAGATAGTATTATTCAAATGCAACTACGTAGTTTGTTTACTTTCTAAGACATTTTATACCTATGTCGCAACATCCTTATTATTTACTTAACACTTCATTGCCATGCTACAGTTATTATGCAGTTATTAAATGCAACTATGTACCCTGTCTACTAAGACATTTTTTAAGTTGCATCATGTGTATTATTTTCTTTACACTTCATTGTCATACTACAGAACCCCCTTTTTCTTCTCTCCTGATGGCTTGTTTCTCCATAGAGGACTTTTACTGCAGGTTTGTTTGGAAAGACCAAGCTCAGCTTCAGGTACTAAAGGTGTGCAAAACTCCCTAGTCTACCCTCCTAGTAATCTTCTACTAGTAATCTTCTCATTTTTCAAATAAGACTCCCAGAATTTGCTAGTAAACTAATGAGGACAGCTGTTAGTTGTTATTTCTGATCTCAGAAATCAGAAAATGACTGGACAGCTGCAGTGCTTCATAAAGGTCATCTGTTGGTGAGCTAAGCACACACCTTATGTATCGTATATATCCTATCTAAGAATTAAAATAACTTGAAAACCAGGTTCTTTCCCGAAACTCACTGATAGTCCAAGTTAACTCTAGAACTTTTTAAACAGATGACAGTTTTGCAAAATATTTCCTTTTCAGAACTGCATAACTTAATTTTCAGTGAGGTTCCTAGTTCAATAACTGTTTAATTTACTAAACAAAGCTTTAAAAATACACCATAGTTAACATTTTTATGTTGTCTGAAAAACACTGGATTCATCAACATTTCAACTCATTGCATTAAAGAAGAGAGTAAACAGCACTACTTTTGGAAAAGTGTTCAAGTATTTTCCTGAAATACTATATATAATAAAAAACAAATCCTAAACTTTGTACTACTGTACTTTAAGCAAAAACCATTTGCATGTGTTTTGTCATGTACAGTAGTATGATACCTTGTAGCAATGATATAACACATCACGTTCATATTACACAAGACTGGAATGGAGATCTTTTCAGTGGAGAAAAAGAGTCTTTTATACCAACGGCTCTTTTAAGTGCTTTAGTAATGAACTGGCTAATCATCACGGCTTACACAGAGATAGATACAGGAGACATTAAACAAAGACAAACTGAATGACAGGAGTGTCAATAAATATACACAAATATACATGATTAGCTGTTCAGATGCAAAAAGTCAGATGTAGTGATTTTTAAAAATGTACATCCTTAAAAAAATGTTAGGAGAGAGCAGGGGCTAACTTTTGATCTTCACCAAGCAGGCGTCAATTTGTGCAAGTAGAGCAAAATTTAGCCCCGAGCACATACAGAGAACACATGTTACAATACACAAATTAATATATAATTTAAAGAATCACTTTATAGATGTATAGGATAATCCATTTTTGTTATTAAAATAAATCAGCACAGTAAATGTGATTTATCAGATTCCAGGTTCTTCCCTTGACTTCACAATGCATATTGTTTTCTTCATAATTAGTTAAATAAAACATTATTTAAAAAATTTGAATCATCTTTTTTTTTTTTAACCTAACAATCCAACATTGTATTTTACAAAGACATTTTAAGGTATGTAAAAGATCGCCAAATAACTACTGAAGAGGGTAACTTTTCTACGCTAAATATAAGAGTTTTTTTAAATGTAAATCTTGCTGGTGTTTTAAAGTACATTTAATTTTTTTTCCCTTGCCTGTTCCTTCCAGCACTGTAGGTATTCCTATGAGCTTCCTGCAAGATATTTCAATTACAGTGTGTGATATTTGATATCATCCAAACCCTTTATAGCCCCCAAAGTAGCATGCATGTAAGCATTTATAAATAAGGTATATAAGGTATGATGTATATACTCATGTGCTTTTTTTTTTCCAAAATTTTTCTAAACTGTTACAGTTACTTCTTACTTAAAGCCAGGAATGCATCTCTGAATTGCATTGATAAGTTGCGAAGTATAGACAGAATTACAAAATGAAAAACTTGACTCAAAAAAAGAGAGAGAGAATAAAATGATGTAAATGACAATAGTAACTTCCAGCATTTAAGTCATATGCAACTATGGAATCCAGCAGAGAACACCCTCGTGGACACAGATAATATCTTGTCTTGATGTCAATGGGAAATCCTGTATTTTATAGCATCTAAGTATTATTGCAATGCAACTGCTAAATTAGCTTTCTAGAAAAGCATTCAGCATTACTGTGAATATATACATACGCCAATCCTCTCTTCTCTAACATACATAACTTAAATTACATTACTCCATGATACATTTCAATGACTTTTTTTTTAATTAAAAAAAAAGTACACAGATGAAATGTCTAAAATTATACTGAATCCATCAAAAACAAAACTCAAATTTTAAAATACTTGTCAATTTGACTAAAATGCATATTTACTCAATTTTCTTGAGCTTTTATTTTTTCTTCTCCCCATTCGAGGAACAGTATCTATAGTAATTGTTCATCTCTACTCTGGTTGCTTATAGCTTCTTTACAGTTTTCCTCAATACCCCTTGCAAATAGCTTCATTAGCTGACAGTGAACCCTGAAAAACAAGGAAATCAAATAATCAGGGTATGTTTTAGTTAAGAAGTAAATGTAATACTATATAGGTACTATGTATGTAATTCAAGTAATTCAAGCATTCTAGCAGTTGGGCAAAGCTCTTCGTTTTGTACTCCAAAAACATTTTCTTCTTCTTGAAACAACCCACCCCTGTAAAGAAGGGAGGCATATTTTTATTTTATTTATATATATTTATTTTATTTATATACATATATAGGCATATGTATGTATATAAGTGCATATGCATGTGTATGTATAAACAGTATCTCAAGATGATAATTTTCAATATATGGCTGAAACATTCTTTCAGAACAGTTTCAGAAAAGGTAGTTTTACAGTAAACTCAAATTTGCTATGCAGGGACATATTTACCTCTAATCAAAAAAGGCTTAATATCTTCTCTGGTACACGTGGATTAAAACAGGTGCTCACCTCACTTCAATTGCTGAGCTATTCAGAGTTTCTCCATCACAATTCCAGGTGCTATTAGCAATACTGCAGCAACAGGCTGGATGATCTCTGCAGAACTGGCCAAAATGTTTCTTTCCTATGTCCGTGACATCACTTTCATTGTCTTCCAAAAGCTTCGATGTAAACTGAAAACTCTTCACCCGATAAACATCTACAAATGAGAAGTCAAACTGCAAAGAAAAAGCAAAAAATCAACACAAGCAGTTACAATTTAACTGGATATATTTGATACACAGAACAACTCAGGAAGCAGCGCTTTGTAGTCAAAAAAGTCTGCCCATCCCAATTTTCTAGAGAAGCTTGGACACACTGTGATTTTTGCTTTAAAAGACTACACAAGTCAAAGAAAAAATATGTCTAACTGCAACTTGCCTTTTCAATGATACTTTCTAAGTTGCTAACACATTACCATTTCATACATATTCAGGTAACTGCAACTATGAATAAACAGGTACATTATTTTATGATAAAGACCAAAAGGTTTAGATTGGTCTCTTGGTATCTTCCTCCAGATCTGTTCAACTACACTTCTTAAAGCACACTTAAGGCCTGCTTTTCTGTAACCCCTTAATGCCCTTGGAATAATTTTTGGAATAATGCCCTTAAAATGGGCAAATGCTGCTCTAATCAAAGGCTTCTGTGGCAGTATGATCACATCAGAGAGCCGAGTCGTGTAGGAAAGCAAGAGTACTATTACACTCCAACAAAATAAAATCATTTTAACTAGCTAATTCAGCTAGAAATAAGTAGGGCAATTAAAAGATTGCCCTTATTAACAGGGGTTTGCAGGATTACATTACGATATTATACATATGCTTTAAAATGGGTTTTGTAAATTAAAGGAACAATCAAATTGGCAGTGGCTGAAATAGTGAGGCTCACTAAGCATTCCAGTGCAAATAGCTTAGTTGCAATTTTGGTAAAGGCGAAAAAGATAGGAAAGGTAGTTGCAGAAGGCTTCAAATAACAAAAAATACTGAGGATACAGGGAGATAAAGTGGAAAGGATTGAAAGGAAGAAGAAGAGATGAATAAATTTGGGAGGAGATATACCAGTATACACAAAGTCCTAGGGTATGGTATGAGGAAATACAGGAAGGAGAAGCTATAGCAACTCTTCTATGGAGCAGGAGTAATAACATGAACAACAGGTGAATTTAATTATCACTTTTGTAACTAGATATGCCATAATTTTACTGTTCAGACAAGCACCAGAAGATTTTAATAATATCAAGCTGTTAGAAATATTAAACAAGTGCATCCCCCTACATATCACTGATAACCATAGCTATGGTTTCAACAGATACTAAACTCAAACCCACTAGTGAATTTCTTCTTATTGCTTATCCTGACAGCTCTAGTAACATATATGAGGAAGAATTTTGAAGTTGAATGCATAAAGCTCATTTCATGGTCACTTATATGTATTAAATACTGCTGAAAGCCTGCAGTTCATGACAAAATTGCAGTTCTGGTAATTATATGCTAAACCACATATTTTATACATTTTACAGAGTGAAATACCATTCTCACAGCCTCAACCACATCACTTTGCTGTGTTCTCCCTCTCAAATACAAGTGCACATTATACATCAATCTCATTTTAAATAGCATCCAAACAACAACACTTGGAAAATGTCATTAAGATCAAATTCAATTAGCAAAGGTGGGATCTGGCTATGACACTGGGATTTTTTTTATGATACACATGATAAGATTAACACACGCAAGATATGAGTATTTTTTAAAATCTGTATTGCAGTTATTTTTGCATTATACAAAAGTCAGTATTTACAGCTTACACAGCCTGAAGAATTATAGCCAAAGGAAAAACACACCTGATCATCCTGGTTTGTATGTCTGATAAGATACCGTAGAAAATCAAATCTGGAGCATTTACGAACTAGAATGAGGTCAGATGAACCGTCTGCCAAATGAGCTGCTGGTGAAAGACCTTTTGGACTTCGTGGACAGGCACAGCTCATAGTTACTGCATTGATAGCTAGAAATTTTCCTTTAATAACCTTCCATTCTTCTTCATCTTCTAAAAAACATAAATGAAAGCATGCACATAGTTCAATCGATCTACTCACAAGAAAGTATGAAGCATTAATTCTTGGCAATTTTTTACTGGACATTTCCCTACATTGCCAATACATAGCTAAGGTAATTTTTTTTTAAAAAAGATCAATTTTTTATATATTGGTAGAAGAAGATGCTTCCTCCTCTCTAAGATCATGCTTATCTACTAAAACTTCTGACCATTTTTGCCATATGCATGTCAAGTTCAGGATCAGTGCTATTTGAATAAACCTATAGAGCTTCAGGCAGGAACAAGACACAGACAGGCCATAACTTTTGTAACTATAAATTGAGGAAATTTTAAATTTTAATCTTCAACATGCTATTAAACAATGATGTGGACATAGTGGCTTACAGTATTCCCATTTCTTTCTCAATGCCGCAACCTATATTTAAAGAAAGAGTGACAGAATGAGAAGGTAAGACTCAGG
>JAUBNY010000001.1:10115136-10130018 GCA_032275445.1 Crypturellus soui
GCCAGGTGCTCTAGGTGGCCCTGCGTGTGCAGGGGGGTTGGACTAGATGACCTCTAGAGGTCCCTTCCAACCTTAAGAATTCTATGATTCTAGTACAAAATATTACTATTCAAAAGTAAATGCATGTATGATAACGTTCTCTAAGAGGAGACATATTCCACTAACTTACCCTGGTTACTTTGTTTTACGGTTACATTTTATGCATGCCAGAATCCATGAAAATTTAAGCAGTAGATACAAAGTTTTATAAAGTTATGACCCTCTGAAAACAGTAAATTACAGTAAAAAAAAATTCATTTTTAACCTTCCTGTATGTTATACCATAAAGATTCCTAACCCCAAACTATTCTTATTTTAATATATTCATTATATTACAATAATTGTTCACAGACATGTAAAAAGAGAGAACTGAATATAATTACTATTTTAGAATATTTAAATTGTTTTCATAACGGAACAGTGAACTGTGACTACCTACCTATAATAATATGTAGAGCTGATGTTACTGGATCAGAAATGCCAACTGTAGAATAGCATATGCAATCTGTTGACCCTGAAAAATAAACAACTAGAAATGAATTTACATCTTTCAAAACAAGTATTCTTAACATACTCCCTCCAAACAAAAGTATTATGTTCTCTCAGCCTGCTCCTTTATTTTATAGAACATAATGTGGATTATACGGATACAAATATTATGATCCAAATTCAAACAATAACTTTTTTCCAATGAGTAAAATTTACTTCACTCCATACAAAGGACAAAGATTTTCATTTTGTGCAATAAATGTGTAACAGTTGATAAGGAAAAAAGTTGCTGTTTCACAGGAAAGATTGCAGGATTATATTACAGTTTTTGCATCAGTTATGAGGGGAAGAAATGCATACACTCATTCTCATCTGCTTAAGATTTCTTACTTAGTGAAATCCCATAAAAAGAAGATACTACTACCTCTCCGACTTTCTGGGAAAGTGCTGTTAAGTTCCAGACTGTCGATATACCCAGATTCTCCATCTGAATTTTAAAACACAGACCCCTGCTTCGTTCTGTGATTTGAAATTTAGTAGGTATTTGCTTTTGGGAGTTAATTCTTAGATACAAAAACAAAGTGGATAGAGCAATCTCTTTACAGCCTTGAGCAAAATATGACAAAACTGTCAGTGGGAAGATTTAGGTTTCAGCTGTGTTCTCAGGCATCACTAGCAACTGGCTTTAGGTGGCTCTACACTCAGCACACTGCCCATCTTAGATGCTGCTGGAGATGGTCACGCAACTGCCAGAACAACCGCCTGTGGAATTCTTATTCTGGCATCATTTCACATTACATCTTTTTGGGGAAGCAACTGTCAACTGAGGCACTCAAAAGTAAGGATATTAAATTATTTTTGGTGAGAGAGATAAATAGCCATACAACATATAGCTGTGCTTCTACTCAAAGTTTTAAACACCTTCCTTTTAGCATCCAGAAAGTCAGAAAGCAGTTTATCATGTATAGAATGATGACTTGCTTAAAAAGAGACAGTTCAGAAGGACTTTGGGCTGTTTATTTTACTTTCCTTTCTGAAAGTACAATTGTGCTATATAAATAAAGTATAAAGAAGTATGAAAGTATAAAAGTGCTGAAGGAAAAACAAAATACTGAATCTAGAAATGGAAATTGGACATACATTGGACAATCTTGAAACTAATTAAAATATGGAGATCATTAAATATTACAAGCTTTGTGACAAGAAAGTTTGTGAAAACATCATTTAGTCTTAAAAGTAGCTGTTTATAGTATGCTTTAACACCTTTTCCAAAGCAAATTCTACAGTCTAGACAAAGCTAGAATAGGAGTTGAGGCATGCTTCATAATCTCATTTCTTTCAGGTTTTGAAACATGCTAATGAATCCCCAACCATTTTTCTATCTAGCCTTCACATATCAAATTGACGGTGTCATCTTCACTATTCTCAACTTATACAAACACGTTAGCATGCTGATTATACATCACAATGCATGTTTCAATACTTCATATTACAGAGATCAGATCCACGACTGCAACAAAAGATTATACAGTGAGAGGGTGCTGGAAACACTGGAAGTCTAAATTACTGTAGCAATTAACAGTCCTTTTCTGCATTTTATTCAATCTTCCCTAGTGATTGCACTTTCCCTTATTCCCAGGGGAAAATGGCAGAGTTGGGTTTTGGAAAGAGAAGGACTGTGTTAATATTATTCCAGAGAACAGAGTACTATAGTATTTTTTTTCCAGGTGCTGAGATCACAGGGACATTTAACAATAATAATCAGCTCTCTTTTAGTAAAGGAGCCTCCAGCAACAGTGACAGCTTTGTCCAGATGTTCTATGACAGGTTTAATAAGAAGGAGTTATTTGTCTGCTCCAAAGGCTACAATCTTAATATTAATACTAAAGCATCAAGATGAAATTTCAGTGCCACATGTTAAAACCAGAGGAAAAAAAAGTCTTTTTTAAGTTCCAAGGCAGTATACTATCACTCTGAATGCAGTAATACCACAGCTGGATGTGTGTTAGAGCTAGATGGCATTTACAGGAAGTTTTTGTAGGTGCAATGACCTTTGATTTCCACATTACAGTGCAAAACTTGTCTGAGGTGCTACAGCCTACAAGTCCTCTTTGAAATAAATCTGTTTATAACACCAACCTTAATTTATACTGGCATATTTGAACAATGTCTGAACTTCAGCAGTGAAAAATGACCATTTGAATTGAAGAAATGCACAAGAAGATGGGTGTATCTGCAAACAGGCCATTTAGGGGGCTTCCTGGAGGAGTTATGCTACAGTAAGCTCAGCAAGCAAAAAAGACTAGAGGAAAGTATCAGTGAAATTAGGATGGCAAGTGAGAAAACAACCAAAAAAATGCGCAAAAGACTGACCTCAGGTAGGCAAACATTTCTACTCATCCAGTTTAATCACAGCAATAACAGTGCAGCAACTGTTTTAGTTAGCACAGCCTGAAGTTAGGGACTAAATAATACAAATGATGACATCCCTGCAACTGAGGTGTTACCCTTCCCCAGGCTCCTGTCCTCATCAAATTAACTGTCTGCATCTATCAGAAGACAAGACTACACCTAGAGCTTTATAACTAAGCCTCTGAAGTCTGGGTAATGCTTACTTACAGTCTCCATCACTGTGTTTTTAGGGTTTTAATAAAACTTTTTTTACTGTACTAGAGTTATGTATAATTTATATTGCATTATTCTTTTTTACTTGCTGTATTTTTTGAACTGGCAGTGAAAACTTCAGGAAAAATTCAATTCTTTTAAAGAACTTCACTTGGAACAAGCTGCTTGTTCCAAAGCCCCTTGCTCTGGGAAGAAAATCACATTGATTCCCCACCACCCTCCAATATATGAGTTTGGTCATTTCACACATAATTCCAAGTCCAAGTGATAGACAGATATGAGATATAAAAAAAATCATAAGAATTATTCATGGAGTAAAGTCTCTTTTTTCATAAATACATCAAAATCATATTCCTAGCAGAGTCTTCCTATACTTTTAAACAGGACCATTTTAAATATTGTATAGCATACAAAGATGCGTACCATCCTCCAAAATTTTGCAACAGCTTAGTAGAAGAACTTCAAGGTCAGTTTCCTTAGATGCTGCTATAAAGATTTTTTAAAGGATCTGAGTGACCTGAAGAAAAATATTTATATCATAGCAACAGTTACAGGGTTGCACCTCATGTTAGCTCAGGCACACAGCAAGCAGCACACATTCAAGCAGCAACTCAATACAATGAATGCAACACAAAAGAGCAAAACATTGTAAAGTATATAAGAGAAGAAAATGACTTGATACATGTTAAAAATACTAAAATACTGGTGAAGCTCATACTTTTTGGTTGCAATTGGAAAAAATGCATTAAGAAATTGTTGAAAAAGATAAATATTTTATGATGTTTATAATTTGCTTCCATTTTCTTGGCGCAAAGATATAGCTTTTACTATTGAGGTTATGGTATTTTAATTGTGTCTCTTTATGGTCACGAATATCACCTGGAGACAAGTATTTCTGAAAGTAAATTATGTAAATAAAAACTCTTATTTGAAGAAATTTGCCTGAGAAAGGTAAAGGAAGGGCAGAGCACTTTCTGTTTTATTTTGTAAGTTTAATACACAAAATGGTTTTAATATAATGCTTTAACAAATAAACTCAGAGAATAATTCAATATAGTATTTATATACTAGCTAACCACAAAAATGAAAAGGGCAATTAGAAAATATAAAAATGTATTCAGAACACAACTTTTACCTATCTAACCTTCCATATAATACTAATGGAAAGAGTTAAGGTTATTCCAAGCAACAACTCAGATGATTTAGGTGTGGACATATTCTTCTCAAAGATATAAGAAACGTAAAATCAGTCACCTAAGGCATAAGGCTACCAATGTTTTACATTAACATAATATATTCTTGTAATCTGTGTCAAATGCTCTCAGATCTGTCAAATGTTAGTCAGCAAGTCACACAGGTTATTTCACATCAGAGGTTGAGGTTACTCAAATCTCAACCATCCTCTAAAGGAAAAACACAAAATGGTGTTAAGTGACACTGACTTTTCATCCAGACTGTCCATCCAGACATCAAAACAGTAGATATGATTAAAAAGCTGCATATTTGAATTCAATTTTGAGACAGGAACTCATCTCTTAAGTACACTTTTTAAAGAATCACAGGAAACAGCCTTTTACTTGGGTGAGGTAGCAGTTGGGCTATTCAACTTAACTGTAAGGCTGATCCAAAGACCGTGGGGCTTGATAAACTGTGTGCACTTTAGGGTGTGTTTTTAACACTGAATTGTGAGTCTCATCAATGCTTCTCTACAGCAGTAGTGAGGACTGTCTGAAAAGGTGGTCATCATTTAAAAGTGAGAAGGTGCAACACCTCTGAAAGCAACAGTGTCAGCTCTGCAACCTGAGGACTGTTCCTCACCTGTAGTTGCTCTATGCTTCTTGCAATGACAATTGGGGGTTAGAGGAAGGAATTTTAGTATTCATATGAGTTTACAGGTTTTGGGGAGCCTCTCATTGCCATTCTAACTGAATTTGCAGAGAACTTTAAACTAGAAAAGTGTTTATTAGCTAAGCATCCATACCATTAACATTTTCAGATATGTTGAAGTATTTCTGTTAATATCTTATCATTCGTTTATATAAGAAGAAAGAAGCAACCAACTACACTATTAAAAAAATCTAAAATTGCATTCTAGATTGCTTCTTTCTAACATCCTTTCCAAATAGGATTGCATGTGTTCAATAACTACACTGGGTTACCAGTAGTTTTAATCAGGCATCTTTATGGACTATTAATATTCACATTTTATATTTAGGCCTACTATCAAAAAGTTAAAGAAATGAATAAAGTAACCCAAAAGTCCACCCTTTCTTACCAGCAGGAATTATGCCAATCCTTATATTGCACTGGACTAACGATGCTTTGGGATTATTTTGGTCTATGCCAGAGTCCTTCTGCATTCTTCCAATGAGACCATGCATCACTTCACTGAACATGCCGTCCCCACCAACACAGACAACACTGCCAGGAAACACAAATTAGATTGCATGCAAACAGTCAATAAACAGCACAGCAAAGTTCAACGTGGGGAAAGCACTGCACACCAAGGAAAGCTGTTCGAGTTTGCTTCTCCAATTTCATAGATTATAACAACACACAGTCAACTCAAAACTAAACAAAAACAGGAAACAACAATTTCAAGCTACTCAACTGCAAATGTACCTAGACACTTCTGTAATGTTAGAAAAATGCTGGAATGGAAGAAAAAAAAATATCTGTATACTCTCTTGCTATGTGCAGATGACAAATATAAGTGGAAACTCACTATACAAGGAAAACACAGAACAAGACTGTACAGATGGCTTCATAAATATCTATTGTATGTGAAAATGTAAATATGGTATGGAAAAGGAAAGTTAACCTAACACTTGTAGCTTCAGGCAGAAGCGTGATACTTGGCGCTATGCATTTAATAGGGATGTAAGCCACGGAAAAACCCAAACTGGAGAAGTGCATGCCTTCATGCTCTTTTGAACATGCTGAACTTCAGCAACCCATAAAGCAGATGGAAGCCACGGGCCTTACTCAGCCATTCAAATGAAACACTGAGTTCCACATGTTACCAGAAGCAAATATCTTGTTTTGCAAAATTAGAGCCAAAGCTGGTGCAGCAGCTACACAGATCCTCTGTATGTTAAAGCTCAGCAGAGAGTCCACAGTCAAGCAAATACTAAGAAGTAAAAGACTATTTTACAGCATAATGTAAAGACTATTTTAATGTGCAACATATTTAACTGAAAAACTGCAGTTCAAATACACTCTGAAGGAAGACATGACAAATCTGAAGTTAGGCCTACAGATCCAGCAAAAGTGATTAGGAAAATTTACTGTTTGGCGGTCTTTTCCAATGCATAATCTAACACCTACTCTTTCACACAGTCAGGATATATTGCTGAATGAGCACTTGTTCCATAAGACAAGTCAGCTGATTTAATCTTTCAGTTCTGCTAATTTAAATTTCGCTATCTTTTATATTCAGCATAAAGGAATCCTGAAAAAAAGAACAGCCGTTTGTTTAATGAATGGAGAGGATAGTCTTGCAATATACACTGCTCATCTCTCAATCAAGGGCTAAGAGAATGGGAGAGAAGAGGGGGTTTGCTCTTAATTTTTATAATGAAGTTCTTTTTTCAAAGCCCAGGTTACACTTTTCCTCAACTTGAGCAGCCTGTGTCATCTTTCTGCGCAGACTCTAAGATGTTAAATGAGCATAAATTTCTGCCTCAGTTTAAGCACAATCTTGTATCAATCTGGTTTGAAATTCAAAAACCAATACTATTCTCTTGTTAACAAATAGTATATCCAGATTCAGAGATGAGAGATGAAATGGATATCTATGCCTACCAGAAGTAAGTGCTGACATATATTCACATATACAATATTATTATGTCCAAATAATTGCAAATATTAGATGATCATGGGTAAGACTTCAAGCCTTAGTGAAGAAATACCATAGGAGAGGTTTTACTAGGGTGCTTTTTACTTTTTTTTTTCAAGCAGACTAGCATCCCACTTTTTAGGCAGATAATAACAGTAAATTGCATACACTAAAAGACTTCCAGTACATGAAAAAAATGTTTGTTTTTTCTTAAAGAGGCAAAGATTCTCTCTTCTCCTCCTCTTACTTTTATGTTATAGCATTTCCTGTATATTACAGCCCTTCCTTAAAATTATATATCTTAAAAAGTCAAGTTTCTTTAATGATTTGTTTTTCTGTTCCTGAAAAATACTCATTCTTAGTTCTCAGTAAACAGTACATAGACGTAATGAGAAAACAGATATGCACACGTTACAATGAAACATAATTTATATCAATATAAAATTTTAGAAACTACATTCTGAACTGCTAACCGAATACTTCAGTTTTATAGTTTTAGCCCAGTAAGCACTGAAATATTACAGTGGAGTTAAAATTCCCCCCACCTACATTATGGTGTTCAGCTACATATTCCTCCTGTATTTCACATGAGAGCACCTTGCTTTCATAGTCTCTGATGAACTTTGCAGGCCAGATTCATTACTGAACTATTCTGGACATTGACCTGCTTTCTTCCCTCTTCTGTTCTGTATTGGGATTTCATCAAGTTTCAGTGTTATCCTAACATTTATACGATTGAATCACCTAAGTTGCACTAAAAGAAAATACATAAATAGACAGGTCTTTCGGGACTGCAGTTTCCTTTCCTTGCACTTGTGCAAAATTAAAATAATTCCAGTATAGCCAAAACTATTTACATAAGTCAACTCATTTTAATGCAGGTGAAGTCTAGGGACTCAGTCTATGAGTGCAGTTATTTACTAGCAAAATTTGCTAGCATCATGCCCCTCCTTGATTAAGATCATATATATAGATATGCAAGTCTAGCATAAGCACTGTAAAACATATTAAACATTTTATTTTTTGCAGTTTTCCGGTATTAAAAGTGTCTGTCTGCAAGTAAGGCAATATACTTCCTTAACATATTACAGTTATGAGAGTTTATTTGCAAATATCTTTCTGGTTGTTACATAATATTAGAGTGCTCAATTTCTGAATGAGCAAAAAACCCTTGCATAAGACTTGTGTGGAAAAACAAAAAAAGCAATGTAAATATCATTACATTACACTTCGGTATAGGTTAAACCAATTTACTAAACTGGTTTACTAAAACAGTCAAGTTTTCCTGATTCTCCTAAATGAGCAGCTCTTCCTACAGAAAGGAAACCACCCCAAAACATTTGTCTGTTGCAATGAATGTACTATTCAATAAAGGTGACAAGGAAGACATAATAGAACAGGCCACAATGTATCAGCTAGAAGAGAAAAAGAAAAAAAAAAGGCAAATAAAATTACTTACCCATCATATTTATTAATATTAACTTCAAATAAGTTGTCCTTTGCATGGTTAGCACGTTCAGTTACTATGAAGAAATATGAAGGAAATATGAAATATGAAGTAAAAGTTTGACTTAAATAGCTCACAGAGAACAGCATTCATTAATAACTATGATTCTATTACAGTGTGACCTTATCAGCTTACCTGTAAGATTTGTTTCAAATTATTTTATGCCAAGGAAAAAACTGAATGAGGCAAGTATCACCACATACATAGTAGATATATTTCATTTTAAAAAGTGCAAATGAAAAAAATGCTTTTAATTTTTTAGGTATATGCTATCTTTATATTTAAACATCATATTTAAGAATATGAATAAAGCAGTCTTGTGAATAAGTAACTCAAATAGCTCAGAAATAACATCTTACAAAATTTAATATAGAAACAATTGATGCATAATCTTAATTTTCCTGACTCCCCATGTTTTAATTAAAAGTCAATCCCTCTCTCCCATATCTTTCATCCACTTGGTAATACAGCTAAGTAACAGCAACAACTTAAGCTATGTGGAGATGTTTTAAAGAATTCATATAATATTTATTAAGACACTAAAACACTCATTACTCACTAAAAACATCAGTGGAGATAGAAGCCAGACTGAATAGTGGAGCAACTTTCTGTTCATAAATCCTTTTCCCTTGTCGTTTCCCTCCATACGGATTAATATACACAAGCAAGTGCTTTGGTCTAGCTTCTGCCAAAGGGAAAACAAATGCAATACATTGCTTCTCTACATAAGAAAAGAAAGTTTAAAAAGCTGTGCAAAAAAAGAAAGGTGAAAAAGATCAAAATGAACACAGTACACAAAATTGTTATATTCTTTAACTCTTTTAAAGCTAACTCCTTATTAAAAAGTTACAGAAACCTACTTCAGCTGTTTAGTTTACAGAGAATATCCAGCACTGAGTGAACAGGCAAGTGAAATTCAGATTCAGTAATCCTGACTACTTACTGCCTCACACCAGCAGGACCAGAAGCATCATATAATATCAGATAGAAAATTTAAAATACAGAATAAGCATATATGTGGAATGTGGAATTCTACCTTCTAATGTAGTAGTTTTAAAAGTTAGAAGAGTTCCCAAACAAATCCCAAATCTTATTGAAATAAGCAAATTCAAGGATTTAAAAAAAAAAAAAAAAGATTCAATCTCAGTCTCAGAAAGTCTTTAGGAAAGATTTCTGGAAGCTTGACTTTTGTGCCGGGGAAGCATCACTGAAGCCTTTGCCTGCTCTTTCCTAAGCTGCCACTGGCCATCAGTCATGAGGTATTTGCCAATATGCACCTTTGATCTTACTTCATGTGGCTATTCTCACATTCTTGTTCACAGAACTTCCACAATGCTTTTTCCTAGATAAAAAAATGGTATCACAGTCATACAAAACAAAAGACAAAATCAAGGGCAGCAAAGGAAAGGCATCTGTGGTTGAGGTACACTTTTCAATATGTTTACTTAATTCTGCTTCTGTTACGTAAGTTAAACATAGTTCCTTCAAATGATAAAGCAGCAATAAAAATACTGCACAGAACTACAAGCTAAACAGCAACAGCTTGCCCTGTGCATCTCATCTGCTGCTCCTCCCACCCTGAGAAAAGACCTTTGATATTATTATCAACTTTTTTCAAACAGCTATGGATTTGCATCAGTGGTGTCAATCAAACCAGTTGTATTCCCATACTGACAAGCAGTTGGAAAAGTAATGCTTGCTAGAATCAAAGACCTTCCCTTTTGTGCAATATAGAAACACGTGCTGTAAGATTTGCATCTCGTCAGATAGTGTTCTACATTATTTTAAATGAAAAAAAAACATAAACAGAGTTTAGATCAGCACACTTGTACAAGAAATCCAACCATGCTACACTGGTTTAAGGCTGCCACACACTCAAACACCATCCTCCTTTTCCAAAAAGCACCTGATACACCTTTTCCAAAATAGTTTACTACCAATGAACATTTGCACTCTGAGATTGATTTTGTTTTAAGCTTATAAAGATATGTAAAGTAAATGGAGAATGATCAGATTCCTCCCTCAAACTGCTCCTGAGTGGCCTCCTGGACTCAATTACTTTACCTTGTTTGGGCTTCCAATGTGCCCTTTTGCTGCCCACATGACTGCTCTGCACCTTGGTCGGCAAGAGCTGGTGCTGTGCTCACCCTCGGCCTGCCTTCCCCTCTGCAATTGTCTTGTTCCTGTTCTCCCCTAACACATCAGGGTGTTTCCTTCAGGAAAAACTCCTGCAAAACTCCTTTTAGCCTTCTAAGAAGTAGATAAAAGCCTCCGAAGTAGTGTAACTACTTTTAATACAATAAATTATGTATTATCTATTGATAAGAAAGACTGGACAAGGGCTGCAGACATGCAAAAAAGACTTGCACTTATCTCACAAATTGCGCAATCCTTTGATCTCTAGAGGACCTCAAATCTCTGAGCTTACAACTGCTCTTTACTTCCTTCAAAGCTAATATCCATTAAAACCTCTGCTAAACTTCCAGTGTGTCCCTTATTTTCCAAGAGTAACTTACCTGTGAGAAAAAGGTACAGGAAACTTACAGCACTGATTGAAGTAAAATACTCAGTGCAGGTTAAAAGATTATAAAAGTGCAAAATAGTGGCAACAAGAATGACACACTTCAACTCCCAGTTTCCTTACCTTTTGAGCATTAGCTGCTCTTAAGAGTTCAAAGAAGCATATATATCAAAACAATTTTAATTGATGTATATGCCTGGGGAATTATGCTGTAAATTTTAGTGACTTAGTCAAACTTACTCTGCAATTCAAGTAATTCTTTCAGTGCCTGTATCCACTGGTTACACAACTGCTCATCAACACACCAAAACGTCACATCACCACACCGCCAGCGGTGATTCCGGGCTTTTTTCACATAATACACTATTACAAAAAAATAAGAGGAGATTGAGAATGCCACAAATTTCCTGTGAACTGATGAATGTATTTCAAAATGACCAGGAGGGGGAGGTAATTATTGCCCCTACTAAACATTTATGCAAATGACAGAAAAATTCAGACCATGAACAGGATAACATCTATAAATAACAGGAATTAAAATGGAAATGAAAGCACTGGCTTCATCTTTTTTAATCTTATAGCAAGTGCATAAGCATTTTAAGCAAAATAAGATCCATCATCCTTAAAATAACCACATAGAGATATGAAAAGCTGAGCTTATGTATTTCTTTAACCGTATTAAATAAAATCTACAACGTCTACATAATATGAAGGGCCACAAGCTTAAAGAGGACAAATCATGCCCTTCAACTTCATGAGGCTGAAATTTGAGAATGCAAAAGAAAATACCAAATCTCTCTTAACTAGGCTAATAAGACAAGAATAACTCTTTACTTTGCCACCTGATCATCACCAGTCATTGTAACTGGAAGGCCCAAATATGAAGAAAGTACTCTACAGTATAAATCCTTGGCATGAGAGCATTTGTTTTCTTCCTGCTTTGCAAAACAGAAGGTCACCACTTTTTCACAAAAGCAACCAGAACATTTTTTTGCCACTTTTTTTTTTTTTGTAAGAATGCAACCAACATATTCTGATGGATAGGGAATGAAGGGACTCATTTTTTCCACTCTCTGTTTTTTTAGTTAAGTAGTAGGAAATAGTTATCCTACTGTACATTCAGGACAAATGTAGATGGGCTAGCATTAAATAATCCAACACTGGGTGTGAACCCAAAGCAAGGGTTTCTCTATTTCCCTTCTTGTTTTTTTTTTAAGAGCTTTAAATAGTAAAGTAATATTTTTTATGTATCTTATTCTCTTAAAAAAAAAAAATCTGAATTTTTCTTTTGCATGCAAGTCCCTACAAAATATCTCCAAAAAAGTAATTAGCACAAGCTGAAACTGTCACTCCTTACCTGTGAAAGCATGGGGCTTTGCCATTTTTTGCCATTTGCCACTATTACGCTCTTTCTTGTTAAGATCAGTTTCTTCAACTGCAATTATCTCAGATGTTGGTACAAAACAGTTTTCTGTATGAACACAAGATCCTACACATTAATATCTTAAAAGAGCATGAGAATGCAAGCTATCATATAGATATTAGAGTAGCAGTTTATTAAGCACAACCAAAATCACAAAGAAATCTGCTGAATAGTTCTGATTTTCTTTTGCCTTTCCTCAAAGCACATTATCCATAGCCACCTACAAACTACTTTGATTACTGTTTAAAACGTCTGAGATTTCTGAGAAAGCTGGATATTGTATGAGAACTTTTTTGCATAAAGTCAATTTAAATACATGAATCCTGATTCCAGAGTAAGATTGTCCCTTCTGTCCCAAACTTTTTCAAGTAAGGTGCGACTAAATCTAGTTGCAGAGTGACTACAGAAGCTAATTGTTATACTCAAGTATGTTGTAGGCTTATGAAAGAAAGGCATTCATATAAATTCCTAAGTCCTACTAAGCTTTTAAACCAAGTTCTAGGCAATTATGATAATGTACTGTTACAAGTACTTCCCTCTGGCAACTTAAGAACTATTGTTTTCCAGAATTAAAGGCTTCTTGCTCTTATACTATGAAAGAATTTCCTCCATCCGTCTTTCCTTCACGGTCCCTCAATGCAATGTCCTCGCAACCCTTTTCAAACTGAGCTTTTTCCCTCCCTCCTCATTTTCACCACTGATTTCAAAATTCCTTTTTTTTTTTTTTCCACTTTAAGTACCCTGGTCATCTTATCTGAAAAAAGGAAGTGAAACACATTCACTGAAATGGCACATAAAAACACATGCCATGTATTTACATACAGGTTAGTCCATGTACACACAGTATTTTTTATATTTGAGATATATTAAAATCAAACACTAATACTTTTATTACTGAGTTCTGACCTATATTTCATCTTTCTCACCATTACAGAGCTATCATTGCAATGGTGAGTAATGTAAAATAAGCATAATTTTCTTTATGAGCTCTTCACAGTGATGAATACAATTCATTCGCTGCTAGTTGAACTAGTTTTTCCCCTTTCAATTTATTAGTTTTAGTCATCAACCATACTAGTTGTTACATAACAGCATATTATACGGACAGTCAGCACACTAAACAAGCACATCTCTCTCCTTTACAGGTGTTTTATTATTTTACTCAATGCATATTCCTTTAGGGATTTTATCCTCCAAGACTTAAGCTTCTTTCTGAAGAGATGCTTAGCAGTCTCCCAGCTTTACACTGACCTCATTTATGACTACCTTCCTTTATGAAAATGGCTCCATTCAAACGCTACTAACTACTCATGAAACAAATTTCAGCTTACAATAGTTGCATTTACAATATTTAAAGTATGATGAAGAGTTGTAGCAGTCCCAGCATCTTGACAAAGATCCAAGAGAAGGGACTGGCTCACTAAGTTTTACGTACATGCATGTTTTATGCATGCACCTGTTCATGACCACACCGAGTCTTTAATACTGGACAGTAACAATTAGGTGGCCTTCCCAACACACAGAGATCTGCTTATTTTATGGGATCTCAGCATGCTTATCCACATATTCAACGAAAAAGTGCAGAGAATGAATATAAAACTAATAGAAGGGAGCAGTCTGTCTAACCTTTGTTTTTTAGAAATGCCTTCAGTTCTTATTTTTCTATTGACTATGCCACCTACCCATATGCCAGAATATGAAAGAAAGCTTTGCTGCATTTATAAAGATTTCACTTTAATGATAAATCATTTTGATATTGCCCACAGATATGTTACAAAAGTAAGAAATCACATTTAGATCAAATTTCAGTGACAGTGTTATAATGAACATTTTGGGAAGCAGTTTTGTGTGTTGGATACCTACTGGCATACATTCTAAGAGCAGCAATAGACCTCACTTTTATTACGCATTTTCTATATAATAAAGATAACTGTCCAAGCTCACAAATAAATTAAAAAAGAAAATCAGTATCACTGAAAACATTTATTTGGTGTATATACTACAGAACTTATACTAAAAACTCTATCCCCTGAAGCCAGCGACAGTTACTAAACTCTTCAGGTATGTTCTCTCTCTCAGAGACACATCATAATGAAAACCCTATTCTTCCAGCTAATCTCTTCACAGATACACCAAAAAAAAAAAAAAAGTTAATGCGGGCATTTTGTTTTTTAATCTTAAACCATGAGAGTTACGTGGAGAGTGCACAGGGAAAGAGCATGACAACACACCACAGAAATACAATTAAGTACACTATCAAAGGATCTTCCTTGGACACTGGAACGTCTAAGTGTCTTTGTCTGTAACAGAGATTTTCTGGTGCATCATTTCCGCACGTAGTTCCCACAGAACGTTTCCCCAATTTTACAAGCAAACTTATGCAGTATCAAAGTCAAGAATTGTTCAGCCTTGTCTATTCATCACTGCCAGCCACTAATCT
>JAUBNY010000001.1:10135058-10162130 GCA_032275445.1 Crypturellus soui
CGCGAGCCGGCGGGCGGGGCCTGCGGGGCCCCGGGTGGGCCCGGCCGCGGGGCGCCGCGTTCTGCCGCGCGGGGCGGGGTCCCGGCAGCGACGAGGGCGGCGGCGGAGGGGAGCCGCCGCAGAGGAACTTAGTTTTACCCCAGCACTTCGGTTTCCAGACTCTTTCGTGCACGTGGCTCGAGCTACTGAGTCTCCAAGGCAGTGAACATGTTGTGACCATGCTTATCTGTATGAGCCCACAGGCTGCTCGGTCATAATCTTGCCTTATTTCTCCTAAAGAAGCGCAAGTTTTGGGTTTGCCGTGTGTTGACATATGATTAAACTCTTAATTTACTGCTTCTCTTCCAAGTGCTCTTTGGTCTCATCACCATCATCCTGACCAAAATACTGTTTGAGAGAGCTAGGCAACTGCGCTCTCCCTCACTTACCTTAAATGTACTGCCTCCCAATATTTCCTACAGAGATGTTTTCCTTGAGGAAAAACAAAGTCAATGGTCTGTTCTTACTTGGGCCCAGCTCCTTTCCCCCACAGCCTCCTTGCTCCTGGTGCTGCTGAGACTGGCTGCTGCTTTCTGCAAGCACCAGGTTCAATCCTGTCCCAGGCCGTCGATCTGTGGTGCACTGCAGACACACGAGCTGCCTCCCAAGGGCCTGCACAGCTCCGGAAAGGCCCTCTGCACTTGAGCTCTGCACTGAACCTTGTCCTCTCATTCCATTTTCTGAAGCCAAGTGAGATAGATAGGTACTACCACCCAAGTTACCTGCTAAAGACGGTCTTTTCTGCTCCTTACATGCATGCTTCTCATCTCGTACTTTTATTATCGCAGCATTCTCTCCTTTGGCCCTGAAAAACATGGTGTTGTCTCCTTAATTTTTCAGATGTCTTTCACATTTTCAGGGCATTCTTTCTGTCTTTACAAAGTTCTTTGTACGGAGGCTCAAATTAAATGAGTCTTTTATTAATAAACCCCACTGCTTACCAGTCATTAATGATTTCCTGTTGGTTCTCTGTATTTTGCCATATTTCTTCACATTGTTATCATATCACATAACATTTGTACTGTAAAATCCTTGGTCCAGAAATTGTTTTTGTGTTGGGTTGTACCACACCTAATACGTTTAATTTCCACTACTTGCAACCCTCTGCACCCAGGACAGCTGCTTGAAAATCATAGCCTAATGCTAATGCCTGCAATGCAACAGCAAATCAGGTTATATATAGCAAAAGTCTTTAATCCTTGCTTGCAAGGCATTTTAGCGTAGTAGGGTTTTGCTTTGGGCTCCTGGGCACTGCTGCAGGAATGTCTTGCAGGAATTCCTAGCAGTGTGTTGATCTGCTGTGGTACAGTCCCCCGACTATAAAAAAAAATGCTTCTGTCCTGAAAAAGCAAAAGTTGACTTTCAGCCAACACATTTTTTTTTTTTCTCAGTTATGGCATTTGATGCTTCTCTTTCCTAACTGTGAGAGAGAAAATTTCTACAGACTGACTGACTACCTGGTATACTGAGGCATGTATGTGCCAATTACTATTTTATTGCTTATAAGCCTGCAGCTACCACTGCGGGGACAGAGCTGCAGATGCAGAGACGCTAGTAATCTGCAGGATTTATAGGCTAAATGCTTGGGCCGAAAACAGCTCATCACAGGGTTCTACCCCAAGAAATGAGATGGTTTCAAGTGCACAGCACCTTTTTCACAGGTCTAAAAGAGGCCACAAGAACGGTTACTACTGTAGTTAACTTGGGAACAATAATATATTGTATAACAAGTATAATTTACGATGTCAAATGAAAACAAAAGTCCAGGAAAGTATCACAATTTACTAGGTTTATAACATTGTTATGACCCATTTATTTTATATATAGCAAACAACATAACTTTTAATGCCACCTTTCTCTCCCCAGTGTCTGATTTTAGAATAGGTCATTTATCTCTATAAAAGTAGTTACTCTGAGAAATTTTATGTTGTACTGAACAGGTTCATTACATGAAAATGTCTGCAATCAATTAAGGAGTACCACTAAGCAGGTACCTCTTTATAATCAAGAGAGGTAGACAGATGTTCTTCAGTATGACCTACATTAACAAAATACTAATTGATATCATAATAAACTTGCACCACAATGCAAAGTAGCCCTCTGTTTATCTTGAGAAAGATCAAATGAGTCCAAAATAATGATCCGTCCCTCTTCCAAGTCTTCTGGAGGTTCACTTCTTCATTAGGACCTTGCAAGTATTTTTTTTCTACAGTGAAAATCAAATACGGCCTTGCCAGAAAAAGAAATCATTGTGCACACCAAATTATATAGGAGAATGGAAAGTTTAAGGTGAAAATATATGAAATGTTTTAACAAAAATGAAATCTGGATAATACCCACAAAATTGCACCAGAGATCAAAGAGGAATTGCAATGCACTGTTTCTTTTTCCCTCTGTTTCACTCAGGGTCACAAGTAAGAAAGAATCACAGATTTTTGTACCAAGAACTTCAGAAAACACAGCTACCTGCAAGTGTGTTATGGAGCCCTTCAGCTCTGAGACTGAGCTGACTGAGACAGGCCCTGATGCTCAGTGGAGAGCTGCAAGCCCTACAGCTCCTCGCAGTAGTGTAAAACATCTCCAGTAGTTCCCCATCCCTCCAAGGGAAGACAAGGACATTCACGATCTGTAAAGGTGGTCCTTGTATTTCCCCCTGATCCTCATGTGAGAACCGATTCAGTGTTGTCCAAATGACAGCTAGAAAGGCGGCTGGTGTGGAATTGAAATTCTGATCTAATCACTTGGGAATTTTAAAGTAGAACCAACATCAAGATGAGCTTTTTGCTTTGCGTATTTTTTACTTTTCACTTACAACTGGGAAATATTTCTTCTCTTTCACAGACAGCTTTAGAAAGTTTATACAACTGTTTGAGAATTTTCAAAGATTTCAATCAAGTGCTTACCCTTGAACCAAATTTTGTCCTTAAGTACACACATTTATCTCCCACTAGGACTGCGTGAATAAGCCTCAAGGTGACATTTGTCCACTGAAATAATTTTGGAAAATGGAAACTAAAAGAAAAAGAAAATATTCTTTCTACTTATCATCCAACAAAGACAAAATAGTCAGTGGAATATTATTGCAGCTTTATGGAAAGTATGACATCATTTTCTTTAGCAAAACACCTAAGCTATTTTACAGCACTTTTGTGCTTATAATAGTATCGATTACAGTTATTATTGGAAATGGTCTAGAGAAAGCAGTTCTAAAAGCTTGTCAACAAGCTTTTAGATGAATGCAGTCTTTTTCATCTGACCTAAAAGGCAATTGAGACAAAGTTATTGATATACTGGAGGGTGTGGGAATGGATCCAGATGATTATTTATTTTCTTGGGAAGGGAAACATTTCATACTATTCCTCATCAGTAGAAATTTAGAGAACCAAAAGAGACAAGGTTGGAGGCCTTACTAAAAATATAGGAAGAACTTTACATTGTCCTCCTCAAGGGATGGGTTCTCTCCACATTCTCAGCATTAAATACTGTTAGTGTGAAAAATTCTAAACATGATTTCTTTCAAGCTGTTATAGCTTGAAATCAGTCCATAGAAGCTGCAGAAGCACTGCTTTTTACTAGGCCCATGCAGACCTTGGCTGGAGCATGTTCATGCAAAAGCACACATAGAGTCCAAGTCTTAGGAAGAGCTCTAGGAGGCAGTAACCCTGGGCAGCAGACTATTTTTGATAGTTCAGGTATGAAACTATCATCAAACTAAGTATCAAATTAAACAGTAAACTCTAATGTATATACTATTATCCTAACTCTTGTACTTATCTGAGTTTAAGTAATAGTTTTTACAGCTTTGTAACTCTGCCTGGAGCGGCCTTTAAACAATTACTGGGCATGCTCTTGTCACCAGGGTGACACTACTAACAAATTTCAAGTGCAAGCTCCAATCCATGAAAGCAAAAAAAAAAGATTAAAGTATTTTTAAAATGCTTTTAATTTTTTGTGATCCTCTTCTTTCCAGGCAGGGCAGGGCTCTAATCCATACCAGTGTAAAGGAAGCAGTGGGCACGTCCGCTTCCTGAAGAGTATGTGAACCAGGCAAGAAGCAATGGTCACTGAAATAGAAGAGGAAAATCTGGACAGAGCTTTGTAAGACTTGCAGTAATATACTAATGAAATGATTTAAAAAATAAAGCAATCTCAATATAAAAAGCATTGGACTGCAAAATATAATTTACTTCCATCAATAAATATACTTTCGTCAGTTCTGGATATCCTTAATAACAGCACAGAAACAAAATAATGATGCTCCAGAGGACCTATTATTTAAGATATGCTTAGCTGGACTAATTAACTTCGCACATAAAACAGATATATTACTCACTTAGACAAACATGTGAGCATCTGTGTAGGCAGCACCTGTTGTCTTTATCATCTTCAATATAAAAAATTAGAAGTTATCTGACCAACATCATCCAAGGAACTCAAATCACCTAATTTTATAATGAATTAGTGAACATATCTGTGGGCTATAAATCTTCACTAATAACTCAGAAAACATAAACAGCACAAAAATATACAGAGTGTAGATGTAAACATTATACATCCTTTAAAAAAACTTTGAGCTTTGCAAAGCTGCAGAGAGATCTAGCTGATACACCCTAAATCAGATGAACACATAAACATAATTTATATTTTAAGCAATTTGTAATTTGTGGCTGTTTTCTTCTCCTAGTCACTGGGTCAACAGTGATGCTGTAAATCTGCTTCTCACTAAAAAAACATTCACATCGAGTATCACAGCTACACTGAGCTTATCTGGAAGTGACTGAAATGCTTAATCACCAATTACCAACAAATCTTCCTATTCTCTTCTGGATATTATGTTTTTCAAGGTGCTTCGATGCTACAGTCATTTTTTTTTTTAATTCTTGGGAGTTTATCATCTAAATGTGATATATTACCTATATGCGATATATCACCTATATGTGATATCTATAGTATCATATGTCTCACAAAATATTGTAACATTCACGTCAGTCTTGCAGTACTTCAGAGGAGATGCTCTGCTTTTGACATGATTTTTTGCAAGCTCATGCTTAGTTCAGTATATCCCTGGACTATGACTATTTTCATGTGAGGATAGATCTTGAGGTCTATCCTTCTAAAAATGCAAGGTATGTGTTAAGATGTATCCAATATTTAACAAATAGCGCAGTTGTTATATGAGGAAAAAGGATGTTCCGAAGGGTAAAGACATTTGTCTAAACTGAAAAAAAACACATTAAACTCCATCTTCTTTGTGAACACTGGCATTTTGAAGTAAAGTGGCGTTAGATCATTCAGACTCTACTTTCCTGAAAGTTTCTCTGTTGAAAAATTCATGATTTATACTCAAGAAATTCATAGTTTCACATTTCCATTCAATCTGTTTCATCCAGTTTCATCGGAAGAAAAAAGAATCTTATGTGAAACACTGATGTGAACAAAATTAATTTAGAAAAGATAATGGAATATACGAAATGCAAAATATTTAGGCTTTCTGGGTCTCAGCAGTCTTTGCACACAACTTCAGCAATCTCCTTACTGATTATTTAAATCAAAAGATTATAGGTGCATAAGCATATAATTTAAGAAAGTCTATTCTTTTTAAAAGATAAACAAAGATCCTGGACATAGATTCTTTTGAAGTTGTGCTTATGGATTTAAGGTAGAAGAAAGAAGGTTTTTTTTTTCTTTAAATGCTGCTAAATTGTCTCCTTGAAACTGGTTTGAATGAATTCATGTGAATTAGTTAATAATATAATTTTCTGTAGTTAGTACTATAATTATTTCTTTTAAATATTTATTAATTATTTTATGTTAGTTATTTAAACTACTTAGTTATTAAACTAATAGCTTAATTATTTAAATATCTACTAAATAGATATTTATCCTTTTCTTTTAAAAGGATAAACTTAAAGTAAGTGCTCAGAAATGCAAGAGAAATTCTCCCTCAAAGACTAAGAACCTGAACAGTCAGATCAAAGATGATGCAATTTGTTTGAATAATTTTACTTAGATTGGTTTTCACCTAAATACTATTGTAAAGATGATGACAGATATTATGAAGTTGTCCGAATTAGTGATACTGGGATGCAAATTTTTGACTGGGATGTCAATATTTTGCATAAGACCTGCAAAGTAGAGCTATTCTGCACCTTGCATTTTGACATCTCAACATCTATTGATTGAGATGTCCATGGCTTCTTCTCTTTGTAATTATCTGATGTCAACATTAGAAGGAAAGCTAAGAACAGAATGTAAATTCAGATAGACTTATCCAAAACAAGAGAGCAAGAGCAATCAAAATTGAAGAGGATCTTTTTGTACCAAAACTAACTATTTATTTGTAGCAAACATATATTTGAGAAACTTTGCTGTACCTGACTCATAGCTGCTCAAAGGGAAGCCTGTCATCCTGGGACTAGTTCTTAACTACCTTGAAAAGAAAACTAGAAGATTAAGCTGTACCGTATAAACATTTGTAACCTTTTTGTCTAGCAATGTGTCTGACATTATTTGGGAACACATCATCTTACCATCATTCTAAATGCAAGTTATAGAAATTGTAGATTTTGATGAAAGTGATTCATTTTCAAAAGATTGCCCAGTTTGACAATGAGGTGTCAAAACCATGAACCAAACTCCAATGCAATGCTTTGAAAATCAGTCATGTCCAAACTATCTCTACATTGCTTAATGTGAATAGTTTTGCAAAGATCATGACTCTGAAAAACCTAAATTGCTGTAGCTAAAAGATGACAATTAGGCATAATCAATGTTTTGAAAAAGAACCTGAGTGCAAGCCATTCAAATCAATTTTATGATTGTATCCAAAATAACAAGTCATCAGGGAAAAAAAAAAAACATTGTTAATGGCAGATTTCTTTCCTTGACTAGAAAAGGAAATGCTTTAATGAGACTTGAGCTAATAACACATTCATAACAGGATTAGCTATGCGGAACCTCCTCTTCTGTCTCTGTAGAATGGCTATAAAATAAACTCATGAGGGGGAGAAACAGCAAATCCAATAGAAATCTGTGGAGAAGTACTGAGATGAACTAATTATTCAGTCTAAAATGGACTTGTACAAAAAATTATTTATCTTGCTCTTTCAAGTAAATTTTGAGGCTATGATTGGAATTTTTAGGTCAGCAACTCATGCAGTGCTATGTCTCACAGCCAGAAACCACTGGCTACTGAGAAAACATGTGTGAATTACCCATTATGCCATATGCTTGATAATCTCAACATCACAAATCAATCTGGCTTTGGAAGAAAGCATTTTGAAACGCTGTGGGATAGAACATGAAGTGGGGAGAGAGAACCAGAGAAGTGCTCTGTGGACTTGCTCAGTAAACACAGAAGCCCCAATCACAGGCTCAAGACAGACTGACACTGAATTACAAACAGAACATTACTGGGAAGGATAAAAACTTACCATTTTCCTCTTTCCTCAACACAGAGAACACCCCGTACAATGCACTGGTTCAGAAGACAGGCAATATTGTGTATGGTTCTGATAGCATCCAAGAGAAATATGAATTGCAGGTCAACAACAAAACAGAGTGAAGCTGGGTTAGAAAATACAAACTGTTATTACATAACTCTGATAATGCCAAGATGACTCTCTTAATATTGCTGTATAAAAAAAAAACATGAATAATGGCAAAATAAAACTGTCATGAATTCCTTTCTGTGAGGACATGACCACAAAGTGTTTGTGTACATGCACACATGCATCTAAAGCCAGGAGGAAAAGTATTTACTGAATCTCCAAATTCACTGTGTGATAGTGATGCTAACATCTCACCTTTTTGCACATTGGAGTATAATGAAAGTGTAATACAGTTAGACCTCCCTACCTTTGAAAACTTGCTTGTGAATATTAAAAAAAAATGCAAAAGTTTCTCCTTTCCAGAGATTGTTATCTGTGGAATAGCCGTACAAAGATCCTAAGATACAATCACCTCACTTATTACTCTTCCTTGATGGGAAATGGGTGTCTTGGAATTCCAGAAGGCTTTACTGAGTAGGGAGGAAGCCTCCTCACTTATATCCTTCCGTGGTGATTCAATATTTCATTCAACATTTTCAGTCAACATTTCAGCATGAGCTTACTATGGCCAAAGCTTTCATGAAAACAATGAAAATAATGAATGTTCAACAGATAACATTTCTCTTGGAGATGCAAATTTAGATGCAAATTTATAAATTGTTCTACAGTTTGTCAGAACATGTTTGGATTACAGAAGTTTTCTACCTTTTATTCCAGTATTCTAAGACCTTTCCTGTGTGACAAATCCTAAGAAAAAGCTGATGAAACCTTTGCCCAGGAACTGGTAAACCACTTTTGATGATTCAGCACAGATGTTATGTAATGGTTATACTTTGATCCATCCTGCATTGACATTGACCTTTAGATATGTCTGGGCACTAGTTTAACCTGCAGCAGTTGCCATGAGAAGTGGGTGTAGAGGATGCTACCTTTGGCACCCATGTTAATTTTGAACATATGTTGTTGAAAGTACTGGGTCTGCCAATGCTTTACAACTTTGTAATCTACAGTGAATGTTTTACTCATTACTGGCAATATCATGTGTTACATTTTAATGTGCCCTGAGCTTAGAATAAATACACACATATAGAAATACTAAGCATATGAAAAATGATCAAGAGGAAAATAAGCAAGTAGTGATTGAACAGTTAATTTTTTTTATTTTACATAAAGACATATTTTTCAACCTATTTGTTTTCAGCCTGCTTGAAAAATGAGAAGACATTATATTTCTAAAAATTGTAAAGAAAAAAACCCCAAGAATTCAGCACTTCAATATTGAAAAAATGCAAAACCCCTTTCCGCAAAAAAAGGAACCAAAAAGAAGTGCTCCACATCACTCAGTACAGAGTATTTTTATATTGAAGTCATGGGAAGAAATTAGTCAATGCTATAAGTGGGCAGAACTTGTCTGGGAGGGGCTGAATTGGGTTTAAAACCAAGCAAAAGTGAACAGTACTTTGTGAAGCAGCTCAGCTGGATTCCTGAGCATTGAGAGACTGCAAACCATAAGCTTTTTAAAATACCACAGAAGTAAAAGCTCACAAAATGGTTGGAAAAAAAAAAAGTGATTTGGTTCCAGGCCCAGTGGGAATTTCCTCACATTCCAAATACTGAAGGCCATCTGCCAATATCCTTGCAGCACTGCATATCTCAAAAGTAAACAGCTGAATATATTTGGTACAGTTTTTGCTACTGCTGCACAAGCAGCTGCTGTTTTGGTTTGTATGGGTACAACTTTCATAGTGCTGGGATTAGGATGAATCGTTTTTAAGTCAGTATTTCTTTTGTTAGGTTTCCAGAAAGCAAATATAGAGAAAGGCATGAATTGATGAAAAATCTTTAAAAATAGACAAAAAAAGCATGGAGAAATTCCCACATTTTTTGTCTCAAGCAGAAATCATTCCTCTAACCACTTAGCTACACGTAAGGGCTACATTTCTAAGTACGAGGCAGAGTAGAATGCACTTTTCAAACTTCATGAAGGGCTATTGTCCTTTTCCAGATTATCATTTTTCAACTATAATATTAACATTGTTCAATGCTGCAGTAACTTTAAAAACAGGCTGTGCTTCCTAATACACCAATGCTACTATCCAAGTGGGTAGGTTCCAAGAATCTGGGCTCGCAGTAATTGCTCAGTGGTCACTGCTGACACACAAGAAGTCTAGTTCAAACATCATGCCAGACCTCTTTGCTCTTCAACTCGCTGATGCCTGGACATGCTGCAAAGGATAATCTTCAAGAATGAGATTACCAGAACATGACAGAGTTGAGAAGCAGCAACTCATCCACTCTAATAGCTGTCTTGCTAGCAGACTCCAGGGAGACCACTCGTTATAATCTCATAATGAGCTAATAACAGTGACCTCAGGGGAAATAGCTTGCTTCTTTTTTTCCTTCCCCTCCTCTCCCCCCTCCCCTCCCATCATCGTATGTAAAACATGGTATGTAAACACCATCATTTACATATTAAAAGCAGGTGCATTGTTTAGATATGAAGAAAAATAGAGAAACTGACATTTTTGTCAGTCATTGTAGACCTTTTACAATCCAAATGTTTTAAATGACATGGCAAGAGTGGTACCAGATATGCAGCGTATAGCTGTAAAGCTACGTTAGTATGAACATGAATTCTGGATTTTGTTCAACCCAGAATTCAGGACAAAATAAATGGGAAACATTTTTGACAAATTTGATCTGAATAAATATGATAGAAGTGTTAAGTGATTTGATACTACTAAGATTGCCTGTCAAGGCAAATATCTATTTCCTATGATGTCACCACTTAACAACTTCTAGTTCAGTTCAGCAGTTCAAAATTGCACTAATACCGCCTGAAGTATAAACAGACAATTAAAGTCAAAAGAGGTAAGTACATTTGTATATTGTGGGGAAAAAAAAAAAAAATTCTCCCTTTTTCTTATTATTTTTATAATTATTTCCCCCTTTCATTAAAAATGAAAAAGCCTTCAAAAATAATTATTTTTTGGACATCTAAATTCTCAATTTGGCTACTTAAGACTTTCACCAACAGCAGGTTAAATCAAGCTGCAATGTTTAGCAATGCGGATTTTTTCCCACTGGATGACAGGCTGTTTATAAGGGGCCACATGACTTGACTTCTGTATAGCCCTGTCTGCTAAAACCATCCCTGGCTTCACAGGAAGGATAGAAAGAGTGAATGGTTTGGCTAGCTCTTGTTTTAACCCATTTTACTCACTGATTACCTAATCCTTGAGCATTGCAGGCTAGTTATGATATTATCTAAAGCAACAGTTCTAATCTCTTCTTCGGCTTCTTTCTTACACAGCTCTATTCAATGCAAGCACTTCAGCTCTGGTTCTCATGGCTTTCTCGAAACTCTAATCCAGAGTCTGGGCCTGTCCTGGCTGGCCACAGTTGGAGACACTGAGGCGAGCACAGCTGACAGCACTGGCACAAAGATCTGGCGTGGGAGCTGACTGGGATGAATGGAAGGATTAGAGCACAGACAAAATACACTTTTGCAGTCAAGCCCTTGTGAGGCTGAAAGCCTTTGCAGTCTGAGCACTACAGGGTTTCCAGGGATGTGCAATCATATGAAACAGGTCTAAATGCCAGATTTGTCTTGTCATAGCAAGGAAAAGGCTAGAATCTTTCCTCCTTTCCCCTGTGAACTTAACTGTTGGTACCTGAAGTAATTCTTTCACAGACAGTGCATACTCTTAAAGTCATTGAAAGGCTGAAGTCTAACCTGGGCAGAAGGTGCAGTGATTCTTTTCAGCTCAGACTGACAAACACATTTTCACTGATGAGTCAACTCTGTTCCCTCTACAGAGAGAGAGATCAGATCCCTTAAATATCACACCATCAAAAATGCTTTGCAAAGTGCTCAAAGTAGTTATCAGACATCATCTTGGTTTTGAGCCAGCAGCTACTCATCAATGTACAGATTTTTTCTTGGCATTACAACATCTTGTTAGAATTACTGTGTAATGTTTTTAGTGGAGCCAAAGGCATTTCAGTCCTCTCCAAATGTGCTTGGGCTTTCTTGTGCTTGAAAAGAAACAAGAGGATGCATGATGCTGACCAACAGTTCTTCATGTTTCATGAAGAAGAAACTGAATGCAAGCAATGATTTATCCATAGAAATACTTCTTTTACATTTTGAAAGCAGTGAAGACAAAAGCACAGAAGTTTCAGTCTTCATCTCGAGTTATAAAACACAGCAGATTTTCCTAAACAAACTTTGATACTAAAAGACTATTGAACAATTGAAACTACTAAAGATACGTGTGGTATGAAAAACACCATGGCCTAAACTACAGCCTACTGAAGTCAGTTTTAACCTAGATCCATCATTTCTAAATACAAGATGGAAACTGACTGTTATTTCTCTACTCTAATTGTCTTCTCATTAATCTTACTGTTTTTGTGCATGCAGTCAACTATTAGCATTCAGGTAAAGTAGACGTTTTCTAGCATTGCGCAGTCTGTAATGGACAGAAAATTGGGATACTATAAAGAACTTATATAGCAGCTGCTGTGGTGATTTATTCCTTCACTGCTCACATATATTCACACTTCAACTACCTAATTATTTAAGAGCTATAAAGAAAGTGTCTGGGCACACAAATTACGTTTTCCCTAGGAAGAAGCCCAGATTCATCCCATGTAACGTAAGATGTGTTACAGGAGCCTGATTCTCCCCACTTCCCAGAGAAGGAAGCAAGAGCACATTTCCAGAAATCAACTGAGATCTTAGATGGCTAAAACATAGGTAGCGGTGGACTTCTTTCTTCATGTGTGCAAACATACAAAAGCTTATTTTCAGACACAGAAATTTAAATATTTTTTCTATTAAATGTCCTCTTGGCACTAAGAAAAAAAAAATGGTCTTGGTGGTATGCTAACAAAACTATATTTCAGACTGATTTCTGTATCTATATCTAATATGCACAAATATATATGTAATATATAAGATAATGTAATGTAGCTATTTCTATTGTAGAGACTTTGAGTAACAAAGGCAAAAGACGAATAATATGGAGAATTTCAGAAAGGAATAGCCTTTTCAGTAGCAGTTCATGTGTTTTGTAGTCAGAGAAACTCTTTAGGATCATCTCCTCTGATTTTTTGCACAAAGAACATAGATTTTCATACAGTAAAACCCCATATCAAGCCCAGTCAATTGTATATAGGTGAACTACAGCTTATCTTTCAGCAAGACATCCTGCGTTGATTTAAAGAACTCAGCATATGCAGAAGTTGCTGCATCCCCTACTGTATGCTGCAATTTCTTTTCTTTACCCTTTAGATGGCATTTCACTTTGGCTTTTTATACTATCAATTTCCAACCATTAAATTTTGTTATGACTCTGCTATTTTTTTTTGTAGTGATTGGCATCATCATTACTTACTGCTCTAAATTTTTGCCACCTTCAAATGTACATTATCTGGATTTTGGGTATTATTATAAATGTTGCCCAGCATTAACTAAGAACTGATGCAAGGAGAATCCTGCTACATACAAATTAATTTTAAAAGGTGGTACAGAATCAGCTTGATGTTACTAACTGTAATAATTCTAGCATTATTGTAATTGTGGGAACAAACATTTCATTGCTGTGACATAGAGTGTTTGTCATATGTTATTTATAATACATTTTTTCCCATTTAAAAGATATTCTTGATTCTTATTCCGAAAGAGTGTGCAAAAACATATATCCCCTCCCTCTACAAATCTTTTCTCTCTCAAAACAAAACCTAGAAGGAAGAAATACAGAAGTTTTCAAGCTTGATTAGTGTGTCATATTGTTCCTATTCTGCAGCTGATGGCTGATTTTCAGAGTTAGAGAGATTTCAAAAAATGATGCATATTTATTTCACCAGTTGCTTTTAAAGTCTTATTTTAATAACTATACATACCAGAATTACTTTAGAATACATACACTGTACTTCAGAATTTCACTGTAAGAGATTAATTCTTTATATGTTTTCTTTTTAGAATGATTTTGACTTCTGAGAAGCTGTCTGAGATTGCCCTATCATCTTCTCTCCAAAACTCAGGGAATCTCTGGTGACCTTATATCAGTATTCTTAGCTCGTTTCTTGCACTAAGATTGCCAGACTGGAAACAACTGTCAAGATAACTCAAGTGAAATTGCAAATTTTCATTTCAAGGTTAGAAGCTAAGCTGATCTTTCTTTTATTACTTTATAACATGACCGGCATGTTGTGTTACACAAGAAACTCATATGAACGGTGAAACATTTCATTCTCGCTCTTACTTTCATCTTGAGCTGTTTTTTTTTCCCTTAGCAGAAAAATACTGCTATTTTCCACTGTTTTCTAAAAAGTAGCAACATTGAACTTCGAGCAGAAAGTATAAAATTATACAGGTCTTGATTTTCTTCCACTTCCAGAAAAATCTAAAATTGGAAAAACATTTATCATATTCAGCCAGTGAGTGCTTTGTAAATCCAATTCATTAACCGAGTGTTAATGGCATGCAAATCCTCCTGCATAGAAGCAGCAAAAATTAAAAAAAATATATAATAAATTACTTTGTTAGTTTATCCAATAAGTCTACATTAAATTTCAAAATGTTTTTCATCTAAATATTCTGACGTTACTGTTATTTTCTTTGCACAAGAGTTTTCCTATGTCTCTTTTACCAAGTTCTTTCTCTTTCACCAAGTTCTCAGCTATTCTGTTAATAAATTATAGACCTTTCCAATACTTCTACTAATAAAATGAGTAACTCGACCAACCATATAACTGAAGCAGCACTCGGTCTTTTTTACTGAAGAGCCTGCTGGATCCTACTGCCTTATGTTCATTACACTCATCACTCTTATTTACATTTGTTCCTATACAAAAACATATAACACAAACAGCAGTAAAAAATTCAAGGAACAAGGAATAATTAAGGAGAGCTAACATAAACTTACCTCTAAGCTAACAAATTCTATTCCTTTTCAAGAACAGCAACAACAAAAAACATGATATAGTCATAATTCACTTGAATAATAACTATATTGAAGATATTTTTAGAAATGATGACCTTAATATACTGCAAGGCCAACTGTGAGCCTGGGTGCTACCTGTATTTATCTTTCACCTTAAACTATGTGAACACATTATATCCACTAATAATTTTCTCAATCAATTATTTTGATATGATTTCAGTTCTGAAAGTGTGTGGGACACCAGAAAAAAAGAAGGGAAAGGCAAATATTTTCAGTTTAAGGTTGCATTTCAATTATTAGACAGAGAAACTCAGAAATGGATTAAAAAGCAAATAGTGAGACTTAATAACCTTTTAATATACAATTGGTTCAACGAGAAATTAATTGAGAAATTAATGTGGTTGAATAGCATAGTAAAGTCTTTGCTGTCCAGGGATCAGCAACAAGAACTAATCCTACACACAGACATGAAAGACATGAAAAAGGCTGTGTTTGAGGGATAAAAAAGAAAAGTCCCCACTAGATTTAAATTAGGCATAGATATCCAAAGAGAAAATACAAAAGGAATTTCAAAACTGTTTATGCATTCTAAAATATGAAAAGATCTGCTGAAGATCAAAACAAAAAAAAATTGTGTGGTTGCATGTCTCCATTCCCCTTCAGTACGTGGGGAGACTTGAGATACATGGGGAGCAAAACAACCTTAAAGCACTTAAAATTATAGGTTTCTGACATTGAAGAAGGGTCAAAGGGGAAAGTCTATATGCAAAATCATCAGAGGTTTTATACAACACAGGCCTAGGTCTATATCAGCAGCTACAAGAACAAAAGGATAGTCAAAAAGTAAATAATGATGATAAAACTTCCTCCATGCCTGGCACATGCCTAAGCAAGAGCTTAAACCAAAACATCTATATCAGCTGTTTAATGTTCAGAATAACTAGATCTTTGCTGTGTTTCAGGTGCTTCCTCAGAAAAATGCCCTGCAACAAATTTTAGGAAGAAAAAAAAAAATCAAGGTAAGACTGAAGTAGATTTATGGGATCTGAGAGCCCTATTTCCTGTCATATTACATGGTAAAATCTGGTTTTGTATTCCTACTAATAAGAGCTAGGATTAAAAAAAATCCCATTTGTAAATGCAGTAAAAAAATGCTGGCATATTTAACTTTTTTTTTTTCAGGTTTTATATGTTAATAGACAGTTTTTCTATACTATAAAGCTGTGGAAGAAAGTGGTTCTGTCTGTTCAAATATACAGCTTATTTTCATTGACCTCACAGAAAAGCTATTGACTCTTTCCTAATCAAGTCACAATATTAAGCAGGTCTTCTGGCATCTTTTAAGCTCTATGAAGAACTTGATAATAACTTAGCCTAAAAAAAATCAACTAATGGTACAACAATTGTTTTAGCTCTGCAGCTTGTGCTGACAGCAAGGTAAATTTGCAGTTTTGAAACTGATTTGAATTGTATAATAATAATAGTAATAATGAGCAGAAGGTGACTATCATGGCTCAGAGTCAATTGTAACAGAGCAGGTCACCTGCAGAGAAAAAGTTACAAAATGCACTGATGACTTCTGTCTGTCTCCAGTGATGACTTTTGATGGCCATTAGCTCTCTTATGTCAGTTCTTCCCATGTCTTATTCCTCTCTACTTTCTTCCACCTTGCAGCACTGCCCTTCTGATTGACCTTTTTTTGCTCCTCTCCCAGATCAAGTTATATATTATATTTCACATGGAATGCTTACATACTAGAGAGTTGAAGGGCTCATGCTGACCTTCTCCAAGTACCAGGTCTTGTTTCATGTTCAGTCTATCTTTCTCCTTTTATTCAGGCTACTACCTCTAACTATACATATATGCCCTAGCACTCTCCTTCGTAATAAGGGAAAAAAAATCTTGTCAACTACGTTTTTTCCTCATATATACTTAGCTTCTTTTTCATTTGAAGATATCCAATTCTGCTCTTCAAAAGTATCTCACAGATTCCTTTAATGACCATTTTTTGTTACATAAGAAGGCCTCTGCTTGAAATTCATCTGCTTAAAAAGACAGAAAGCAGGATTACTCAAACTTTTACAAAATACGCTCTTCATGACTCTCTGCTGCTTTCCTTTATCATTAGCTATGCTTTCAGTATTCCTTTTGTCGTATTCTCCTTTTAAATTTTCTACTTTTCCTGGGTGCCAGCTTTCCTCACAGCCCCTCACCAAGACGTGTATCTATAGGCCATAGTCTGATGCAGAAATTAGGTCCTTGGCATGATCAAATCACAAACTCTTCTCTTAGGTTCTCTACCTCTTAGGCTTCTCTACAGACTAGCATTTCTCAGAACAACTCCACTTTAGAAAGTTGTTCTGCGATGCCTTTCAGCTCTTTCACATCTTTTGCTTCCCCTTCTCATTCCAACCCCTTTATTTCTAGGAATTGGGTCCCATATAATCTGTACCCTGTCACCTGGCTCATTGCAGTGGGGCTCACATGACACAGACAAGTTAATACATCAATACATCAAAATACCTCCCAGTACAATGCTTTTAGTCTTATCTTTTAGGTAGGGCCACCTTTTGGCAATAGATCACCATAGGTTTCCATCTGTCCTCAAATACTAAAAAATCTAATTTCGGCCAAACCTACATTTCAGCTGCTCTTATGAATCTCATTCTACCTGTCCAACTATCAGGTGAAGCAATTGGGAGTAATGTTGAAATGACTCTTGCTTCCAAACCTCTTCATTTTTTTCTAGTCTGCCTTTTACTTTTTTAAACTTACATTTACTTGTCATTTTTGGACCACCTTTCTTATTCAGATTTTGTTCAAAAAATGATGTTTCTCCCTCTAGTATAACAGAGAAGTGACTTTTTCTCTCTGCCCATTGGACCAATATGCTCCTCCTGCATGTTGCCTGCATGTCATGCACACCTCCCCTCTTCATAGGAAGAGCTGGTCTGAGTAGGTGATTTACTGGACCGTGTCTAACCTCTTTCAATCTGCCTATTGACTATTCCTCTCTTAAAACATCCCTTTGTTCTTTCATTTATGGTTCTACATGACTACTTTTCCCATTTATCTTGCCTTGCCCTTGTGTCCTTTTGTAACAGGTATTATGCCCTCTGAGATTGCTGTCTTCTGTAGCATAACTGGCTCTGTTTTTACTTTCTTTTTTGCACAGAATGCTGTTCTTGAGCTTGTTTACTTAGCAACCTCACTCCCTTTTTCAATTTCCTCTTAAAGAGCTAATTTTCCCATGATAGTTACAAAAAAGAGGGTATCTAATAATGGTCAAGTAGAAAGGCATTTACACTGATAAACAGTAATGCTTCAGTATGGAAGTGACTCATTTCAATTTTTTTTTTCTTATTAGTCGAAGCAATCAAATATACACAGAGTGTTGTTATCTCTTGGAATAAGTCACTTGAAACCACACCTTACAGTTTGGTCTGCATTATACAGTGTTGCTGACGTAGTGATATAAGCATGAGAAAATACACTCCCTCACTTACACAGCTTTATCAGTAAATCTTTCTGGCGTGAACATAGTTAAGTTATCATGGAAGTGCTTTGTCAGCTTAATTTTATTCAGAATTGCTCTATGCTTTCTCATATGTCATCAAAAAAGCTTCTTTTTCAACATACATCACATCTCCACAGAAAAGTCTCCTTGCATATATAAATATACTAGCTATACCAGCTCCTAAACATTGACAGATCTCACCCTGAAATAATATAAAGAGCTTAACTGCACATTGTATTCCTGAGATGGACCAAAAATTTAAAAAGGAACACTGCTTAAATATAAGTTCAGGTTTCCAAGTAATGTGTAGTTGTGAGCTTACCTTCTTACAGTTCTTATATTCTTTCCAAGGACATACTATTTGCAGTCGTATCATCTTAAGTGATAGACAATAAAGGTAAATATACTGCTTGATGGGGTCTTGAAAGCTTTCTCCTCCGTATTTTCTCCATCTCCAGAGCTGTGACAACACAGGTTTGGGTCACGGATAAAAACACAGGATAAGAAATATAAAAGCGAATGAAAATCAATAAAAATAGTGTCCTTTTCTTTTTGAAAGTCACTGACAGAGAGAGCTCAGTCCAATTCTGAAGTACTTCAGTCCCAGGAAGGGTCTAGACTGGCAGAAACTCTCCACAGCAAACCTGACAAGAGAATTTGTCAAGATGTACTTCCTAATCTTCACTGTACCATTGTAGCTCCATTTGAAGGTTGGTATTATCTGAACTACTCACTAGAACAAAGATCACTGCAAAAGTTCTGAGTTTTCAGTATAAAGTTCTGTACCACGCTGAAAATTTAGGTTCATATAGACTGAATATCATGAAAATTAAAGAATACTGTGAACATTGTGCTGACTTTACTATGTAATTCAATAAATCCTCCACTTTTAAAACAGTAAGTTCCATGTGGTTGCACTGGATTTACGTAAAAGTTAAGTGGCTTTGGCTCAGAATAGTCTCAACAATGATATTATAGCTAATGATAGAATGTGTCTTTTATGGATTCATCACTGTTTTTATTTGACTGACACAATCAAAATTTGACTGACAGCAATGGTTCTAATTTAAATCTAATGAGCTAAGACCAAGCAACAATTCATTTGTGAGTGTGCAGGTTTAATTTTCACCTTACCTAATGGGCTGTACTTCAGACTTCATTACACTTGCAGTGCATCCTGTTTAAAACTGATGATTCTTGAGGACCCAATGTATTACAAAATGTTAGTATTTTCATAGTCTGTAAAAGTGATCCTAGTTGAAGGACACAGATACAGAAGGGAGTACTACCCATAAGATATCCATATAGAGGGAGCATTGAAATTCTTGGGATGTGCAGTCTTCACTTGTGGAACATTAAAGGTATCCTCAAGAAACAGGCTTCAGTTTTGTCAGTTCTCAGACTCTAATGTCGAGTCTCAAAGGAGGCTGAAAACTTCAGTCACTATTTTTTATTCTTAATAGGAGACTTGGTATTGAAAATATAGCAAAATGGGCAAGTATTGGGTTACAGAACTGGTGTCACCCTACACACCAACCTGGGTTAACTCTGACGGACTATCCACAGGCACTGTCATGCTAACTGAGGCTAGCATTAGGGTGCATCAAAAAAACCCTCCGCAAAACAGCATTTAGTCTCTTAAGACATCCAATTCCAAAGCATAACGTAGAGAGGGGTCTGCTCAGTTTGCAGGGAAGTGGGTGCCTATTGGTACTGCCGAGATAATTAAAAAGCTCCTGATCTTGCACCGTATCAAGCCAACAAGAGAGACCCAACCCGAGGCCGATACTTGAAGCATTTCAAGGCCACTGACGCCAGCAGCGAGGCTCGGCCTCGGCCGCACCGAGGGGCGGAGCAACTACCGCCATTACGGGAAGGGCGGTCTCCGCCCCGCCCCGCCCCCGCTTCCCGGCGACCGCTAACCGCATTGGGCGAGCGGAACACACCCAGCAGTACGCGCACTTCTGGTTGGCTGTCGCCCTTTGGCCGCCTCGCTGGGCGAATGAGGAGGGCGGTTGTTGCCCAACCCCAAGATGGCGGCGCGCTGTGCCGTGGCGGTGTACGGCAGTGGTGGGGAGTGAGCGCCGGTGCCGCGGGCCGCGCGCGCCGTTGGGCGCGGGAATGAGGTGACGGCCGCCATGGCGAGCGACGCGGGCAGGAAGCAGTTCTGGAAGCGGAGCGGCGCGAAGGTGCCGGGCAGGTGAGCGGGGGCCGCGCGCCAGCGGCCGCGGTGCTCCCTGCGCGCAGCCAGGAGGGGCGGGGGGGCCTGGCGCTGCCCGCCCCGGTGCCTCGGAACTTGCGGAGCAGCGACGTGCGCGGCTGGAAAAGCCGGGGGCAATGGGCACTGCTGAGTGAGGCCCCCAGGAGGCTCCGGGAAGTCCTGTGTGAGGGATGGCGGAGCGGCTGGAGAACGAAGGGCCGCACGGGAGCCCAGGCCGGAGCGGAAAAGTAATCAGAAACCGGTACCTTAACAGAAGGACAAAACCCGCAGCTGGTCTGCTGTGCTGTCCCCTGGCGTCTCGGTGTAGCCAGGTTTGCACATGTACACCACTCCGGAAGTGGGTCTTATGTCGATGCTCTTAGGCAAAGCTTGAGAAGACCTGAGGAGTTTCTGAGCGGCAAATGGAGAGCGATGACCCTTGAGTGGCTCCGCTGCTGCTTTTCCCTGCAGAGTAACCAAAGCCTCTTCCCTAGCTCGTACCTGGTCATGAGCAAAAGTAGCTCCATTGCAACAAACTGCACAAACTTCGAAAAGTGTTTCAGCCTGGGGGGAATGATTAGTAACTCGAGGAAATAGGAAGTGTTGCTTCTAAGAAGCTCTGAAAAGTGCCCAAAGACCCTTGACAGTGGAGGCCATTCAGGCCCATGGGAAGACTGGCAATGGATGGACTGCTTGGTTTGTATGGGATCACGTCAGTTCTCAGTCACTCCTGTGGCTAGTTTGGACCTGTCAGTGGTACCTCTTTAATTTAAATCTAAATCTCTTTTAAGATTTATTATGGCTGCAGTTTTATGGCTTGATTCTATCTCAGTTTACAGAGTTTGGATCAGTTTATGTTAGGTTCTTGAGATTGGTTTTGTATTGTCTCCAAGGTCGTGCTTATTTACTTATGTTTGTTTTTTAGTACAAATATTGGTGTACCTTATAGAATTGCACATAACTTGCTTCTGTTGCAACAAGAGAGATTTATACCAATGAATTGTATTATTGTATTTTTTTTATATTATAAAGCTAAGTGTCTTCCTTTGTTTCCCATGTAATTTTGTCTTAAGTAATTTGTAGCTGGAGCCTGTAAGGAAGTTAGGCTCTATATTGAAGAGATTCTTTTGTTTCCAACATGATAACATGCATTTTTATAATGCTGAGATTGTAGTAAATGAATCTGTAGTTACAGATTAGTTATTTCAAAGTACTTTTTAAGATGTTTTCATGACTTATGTTCTCTAACACAGAGTGTTTAGTATACTGTGTCTTTTTTATTATTATTTAATTTCTTAGCCTTATGCTTTAATAACTAATAGGAATTGAACTATTAGGTTGAGCCAAAAGGATCTAGAAAGTGTGAAGTATTTATAGTCAAGTATTTGAGTTTTATATTATTTCTCCAAGTGATAAGTGAAGAAGTGATAAATTGGAAATAGGAAAAGGTTCAAAATCAGTTTGGATTCTTATTGAGGAGTTAATTATTTTCTTCTTGTAATTATTTTTCTGATAACTTGCTTTCTTTTCCCTTAGTATCCAACATGTGTATGGAGCTCAACATCCACCTTTTGATCCATTATTACATGGAAGGTAAGTTACTATAATATTCAAATAACTGTGGTAATTTGTATATTCTGTAGATTCTCTCCTCCTTTTCTTCCCTGTTACCTAAAAAGCTATTGTTAATCTTCCCTTTCCAGTTTTTGTGAGGAACTTGACTTCTCTGTTCCAACTTCTTATTTGTGACTTCCTGATTCTTATTTCTTGAGGATAGTAAATAAGCTGTTCAGTGTTTTTCCTGACCAAGATTTGACAATGTTTGTTGTCTGCTTGCAGTGCCCTATACATTAAAATTGTATGGTAAATGTTAGTTTTAATTTAGCAGATAAAGTTTACACTTCAGGTGTCAACGGCTTTCCTGAATGCATCTCCCTGGTGATGGGCTGCTTGTTTCTTTTTCTATGTTTTAACTTACTTCAAAATCTCTCTTATCCCCTACAATTTTCTTGCTCGCTGGCAAGATGCTCATATTTGCCTCAAAATTATATATAATAGAATCACTTCAGGACTGTTTTTTTTTTAAAGCATATTGTCTCAAATTATGATTATCAGATATCAGAACACACGTGAAAATATCAAAATTATATTACAAATAATTAATAGCTAAATTATTTTTCATGCTAAAACACACAATGAATGCAACTAAACAATTTCAATCTCCTTATTGTTCAGATATCTAGCAAAATGAACTGACAGCTTCTCCTTTTTTTGAAAAGTGTTTGCTATAACTATGTCAAGAATAAAGTTGTTTCTGACATGTTGGCCCATAGCTCACATTACAGTTAAAATAGTGCTGAAAGAGAATTTGGGGAAAACTGTACAGCTGGAAAGTGAATGGTGATTTGTAAAGACAATAAGGAAATGCGAAATTAGAAGGAAAAGTATTAGCTTAGAGGTGGTGTTTCCAGTAGAGTCTTTCAGGGACTGGTTTGGAAGGTTGCAGGAAGCATCAAAAGTACAATTAAACTGAGAGACCTAGTAACAAAAACTGGAGCCTCGTTCCTTGAAATGATGGCAGAAGAGGAGAAAAACTTACTGTTTTTTATGATAATGACAAGTCAGGGAAAGAGGTGGCTGTTGTAGGAGCCCTTGAGAAAGCAAGTCCCAGGAGTGTGCAACAATAACATTTCTAACTTTGCATCAGGACCTTGTAAAAGCTTTGTTTTTGATGTCTCTGCCAATGATGTTTCCTGCTGTCTTATTTTAACAGAAAAAGGTAGTGGGAGAAAAGAAGGGATGACTGTAAAGGATGATTGAGTGAATGGCAGTTTTATTTTTATTTATTTATTTATTTATAATGGAGGCTGATTCAGCTTGATGCCTTCTTTAGCTGAAGACTGAAAGGATATGTGAGAGCTTTGTATTACTTTAAAAGGGGATGAGTGCCAAACTAAGGAGGGATGCTCAGTTCATCTATTCATGCACTGTGTCTTGTTAGAGGGACACAAGGTTCTGAGCTTGTCAGAGTACATTTAACCTAGAAAATGGGGGAAATATCCTGATTCTAAGAAGAATGAAGTTCTGAAGCCTATTCTTGCTAGGATGTCTGAGTGGGGAGGAAATGTCTGAGTGGGGGAGGAATGATAGATTTAATAAGTTATGAAATGGAACTTGGTGTGTGACAGCGACTGTATTATGTAATTTCTTGCAGTGACTTTGGGCTAGGCTTGATGATTTGATTACTGCTCATGTGTTGTTATACACAAATTGCTGTAAAAGACCTGGTACTTTTATAGGAGTTCATGAAATAAAAAACAAAAATGTGTGCTTTTTTATCTTAAAAAGAATATTATTTGAATAATTTATATTTGACTCTGGGTATTTTTTTTCATTTTCTACTATATGTTATTGTGGTTGGAAGCAGGGGCAATATGCATGGGAAGAGCTGCATAGTTGCTACCTACAGAATGTTAAACCCAGATTTTTGGTTATTTAGCCTATCCTCATATGTCCCTTGCTCCATTACCAGTTCTTTTTTTTTTGAACAGCTTGATAAAAACAGGTTCAAAACCACCTGCTACTCCAGTGAAACTAAAGAAAATCAGCACCTTCCAAGAATTTGAAAGTAACACAAGTGATGCTTGGGATCTTGGGGATGATGATGATGAACTCTTAGCAATAGCTGCTGAAAACTTAAATACTGAAGTGGTCATGGAAACTGCTCACAAAGTAATTCAGAATCACAGCAAATTACAAGAACAGCATAAGTTGCAGGAGGAACAGCTACAGGAAGAAAAACAAGCAGAATCTTCAGAACTATCTTCAGTTGCCTATGCTGATAACAGGCTTGTTAAATCAGTCAGTGAAGGCCATACATCAAGTTCATCAGGTAAGTTAAGAAATGAAAGAGATGTTGAAAATCCAATTAGGGTTATATTTTCCTTTAGGAGATTAACCCATTCCTAACCTTTTCTTAGTACCAGAAGAAAATATTGATGATAAAAATTAATTTGAGGGAGATGCTGCATGTGATACTGAACTTTAAATTATCTCTGTGAGAAATGCCTGGGGGGAAAAAAAAAAAAAAACATTCTCAGTTTTAACACATCTTTGGTTTGGGGACTAAGTTGTACTATTGAACATATTTTAATCAAAATATATGCAGTTAAGAGTAGTTTTAAAATATTTGTACAATTGTGGGAAACTTGCAATGCTTCTCAAACAAATGTCGCAAATCTTACATGTTGCTCCTGCTATTCCTTTGTCGTTTGAAGTTCAAAACTTGAGGAGAGCTTTTTTTTTTTCCTCCAAAATATAGTTATGTGTAAATTCACTGAATCGGAATAAATTCAAGTTATTAGTAGCCTCCTTACTACCCATGGCTAACCTGTGCTGTTTTTTCCCTTCAGATAATGCCAGTGAAAATTCTTCCATACAGAGGTCACAGTCCCTTCCACAAACTTCTACACCTCCCTTGGTGAGTGGGATAGCTGATCAGAGCACCTCAGTTACTTCTGCGTTAACTGAAAGAGAAGCATCCCGATTAGACAAATTTAAGCAGCTACTAGCTGGCCCTAATACAAATCTTGGTGAGTATCTATGAATCATCTAAGGTCTGAGTTGCATCCCCATAAGTCTACTGTCTCTTTCACAGCTTGTTGTTTGAAATACTGTTTTGCCTAAAGGTTTGGTTAAAATATAATTCCTTCAAAATTTAGAATTTATTTGGTAAAAGAAAGGCAAAATCTACACGATTGCTTTATTTATGCTTGCAGTATGCAAGTTCCATATTATTAATGCAATATGCAACTTATTAATGAGTGCTTTGTTTGACCTAGGCATTACATGTTCTGTGATTTCTTACATTACTGCTTTCTACTGATCTAACCTCTGGAGAAGAAACAAAGCAGAATTAGCTAAGTTTAGTATTATTGTCTGATAATGGAACGGTGTGGAGTATAAGTGCGAGTTTTAGGCTTATAAAAATGAATGCAAAAATGATTAGGCATTGAAGTATTATTATCTGTCTGCACAGTGAGCAGTGTCCATGTTCATGAGCTGTTACAAGAGCTAGGTGTAATCTGTGAATGCTGACAATGTTTGTGTGAAAGCAACTTTATTGTCAGAAAGCAGACTGTTCCTTTTGTATGTACGTTTCAACTTCTGAAAGATAAATGTAAGTGCTAATCTGATAATTTATGGGTTAAAATGGCTCCTGGAGTATGAAAAATGAGTACTGCAGTGTTTGACTGCTCTCAGGGCTCAGTGCTGAAGTTACTACTACTTCTTTTGAGAGGCTATCACAGCATCAAGTGGTTTTGCAGGCCAAGTGAGAATCTGGAGAGCCCAGGAATGACACACTGTACTTGGATAACTTGTCCTACATTTAAAAGTAGGAATTTATGTCAAGGTAATTAATAAAAAAGATGGCTTTGAGTTGTACCATTCTGAAAGATATATACAGGAAATGCCTGTGGAAGGAAGTATAAACTGCATGTTTGTAGTTCTTGAAGTGATTGACATTTCTCTCTGGCAGGTGTCACGGGACTGATAGCGGTCATGTTTTTGTGTGTGTGTGTGTTTTCTTTGGAAACACTACTATATAACTACACCAGGTTTAGTGTGAATTATAGGACATTTCGATAAAATGGAATTCTGAATAAAATATGAATGTTAAAAATCCATGTTTCATATAGGCTTTATTATAAACAAACATCTCTTTTGCTTTGTGATCTGACATGTTATCAACTGATGTTAAAATTCAAAATTAAAGATTTTTTTTTAAATTATTTTTGAGCAGGGTGTTGTCATAGTAGAAGCTTGCTTACAGAAGTTCATAGCTATTAAAAGTCAGGTTTAAACTTATTTTACCTTATTAGCTAGAAATACTTTACCACCCAGTAAAAAGATAAAGGTATAATGTTTTGGAATGGAGAAAAGGAAAATTTGGACTATTCTTAGGACTCCAAATTCTTGTTGAAGTGCTTGCCACAAAGTAATGTCTTTCCTATACCTACTCAGTGATTCTCTTACTGTGCAATCTGTAAATTAGGGCAGGATTTGATACGTACTGTGAATTATAATTTTAAGTCTATTTTTAAATTTTTGATGCATGTGCTTTGACTTTTGGCTGTAGCTAGAGTTTTTCTAATAGCACATCCTAGCAAGGATATAATGATATGTAGTCATATTTTATATGATATTTCCTAGTTTAAAATGAGGTATTTATTGCCCACAAATGCTCCATGATCAGATCATCATAAAACTATTCTTAATAATTGTGCATGGGCAATATGTTTATGTGTGTGTGAAGGTGAGGTACAGGTGTGAATGTACGTTTATGGGCATATTTGCACACACAGACATTCAAATGCACAAGTATGTGTGTAGGTATATATAATTACATACATATGCATATTACTATGTATACAGCTCATCAAAATCTGGTGTGCCCTCTTTTTATGTATTTTTTTGGGGGGGGAGATGTTTGTTCATTTTAAAATAAAGATGATTTTTATAAAGGGCTTTTCATTTAAAATAATATTAACAGTCTCAGAAATGGTAACTTTTTTATTCTGGAAAATGCCGAAAATGAGTTAAGGTAGAGCTAGATACCAGGCTCCAATAGAAGAGGTGTAGTGAGGAAGGTAGCAGGCAGCTGTTCCTTTCTGTGTGTGTGTGTGCGTGTGTGTGTGTGTGTGTGTGTGTGTGTGTGTGTGTGTATGTGTTGTGGTCTGGTGTGTGTGGGTCTCTGTTTTGTGGTGCCTCCACGGATGGTTGGGTTCTGTCTGTTACAATGGTCAGAATCAG
>JAUBNY010000001.1:10174066-10184450 GCA_032275445.1 Crypturellus soui
CATGGTATTTGTTCTCAGACAACTGTAAGAGAAGTACCCCTGTAGAATAGACCTCACCAAAGCTTTTGACACTGTGAGCAGAAAAGGCCTGTGGCAGATCTTGGAACGATTAGGATGTCCCCCCAAATTCCTCAAAATAATTTTCCTGTTGCATGAGGATCAGTATGGTCAAATCAGATATGACAGTGCATTCTCTGAGCACTTCCCAATAACCAGTGGTGTGAAACAAGTTTGCGTTCTTGCACCAGCTCTATTCACAATCTTCTTCAGCATGATGCTCCAAAGGGCCATGGCAAAACAGATATAAAAAGAGCGTCTAAGAGGATAAGGCTATGGGAGACAAACTTTTCAAATTTGTATTTGGTAGTTCAGTATGAAAGATTGTGAGGAGCCCAGAATCCTCACACATTAGGATGGAGAATGTTAGGGAGAACTGGTCAGAGGGTCTGTGTAAAATGAAAGTTGTGAAACTTAGCGATAAGCAATAAAAATGGTAGGTCTATATTCAGCTAGAATTCAGCTAGAAATTATTGGGGGGGGCGGGGGGAAAGGCAGCACAAAACTGTATTAATTGTGGTGCTGCTCCAAGTCATTGATCAATCTTCATCTTGAATATTGTGCACAATTCTCACCCCCATTTCAGAAATACTGTAGAGAAAAAAAGTGTTAGAAAAAGATGAGATGTGGAATAACTTCTCTACACGAGCGGCTAAATAGTCTAGGATTCTTCAGCACAGCAAAGAAGGAACAAACTCGCAAATTTAAAATTTTAAAATAATTTTTTTAAAATTAAAATTTTTAAAATTTAAAATATTAAAAAAAATAAAATTTAAAAATAATAAGTGATTTGCAGAAAGTAGGGGGCAGTTTTTCAGCCTTTCTTCGAAGGCAAGAAGCAGAAATATGTACGTAATATGACTGGCTTCAAAAGATTTCCTTCACACAGTATTAAATATTTATTATGTAGTTCCTTTTTCACAGGATGTAATGGCTGCTAAAAGTTTGTATAGATTCAAAGGCTGAGGTATGTGAGGAAAAACCTATGAGGAACTATTAAATACAAAAATGCTTCTTCTGCCTGTTTGACAAATGGCCGGAGGCTGGGAATTATCAGCATCTTCTCTTTTTTTTTTTTTTTTTTTTTTTCTGCATTGTTTTCACATATTTCTGAGAACAGACAAAAATTACAAATCCCTGCTGTTTTAGATACCAAGGATAACAAAAGATCTCCATATCAACAACCTTTTCTTAATTAAATCCCATGAAATATTGGCTGTAATATCAATGATATTGAAAAAAATGAGGGTATAATTATGCCTTTTTGATGCATTTCTTTAAAAATTGACTGCGAATCAGATGCCCTTCCTCAGAGAAAGGGAGCAATATAAATGAAAGACACTTCATTAAATTTTGTTTACTTGCAGCAGACTAGTGAGCGTGAAGTCAAAGGTGAATGAACAGTCTGCTTCCTCTTCACCTAATGTTTTGTGTACTCTGTTTTTTCTGACTCAATTCTCACCCTTTTTCCACTTGAGATGGAAATAAGCAGTGTTTTAAACATTTTGAAGCTGTATGTAAACAGATTTATTTTTGAAGTTCAGACTTATTTATTCTACAATGAAAATCATTTGGGGATGATTCCTTGAAAATCATTTCAGTAACACTTTGTTCTTGATGTAGTTTTTTTTTACTCTCCTGTGCTTATGTTGTCTTTTACAAAGACCAAGCCTTTGAAACCCAGCTTTGTTGCATGTGCATCGTATTTGGAACTGCACAACAATTCAGACTATCCCCAATTAAAGGAAATCTATCTTAAGTGCAGAATATTGTCAAAAATATAAACTTGCCTAAAGCCAATATTATTTCTTTTTAAGAAACCTTAATTCATTGACACCTGCAAATAGGTGTTTATTTTTAGCCTGGTGGTGAAGGTTTCACATAATCTACACTCTTTGATGTCAAAACTATCCTTGCTGCCTCCTGCACACAGGAGGAAAGTCCAGCTGTATCAGAGTGTTGGAAAGTTTTACTAGAACAAGCTATATTCAGATTTGTTTGCCTGGTGACTATATTCAGTACTGAATGAACTGCTTAAGAATAATCTTTGTTCTTGATGATTTGTCCCTGACTTCATAATTTATTGTGACAATAAACTTGCTTTTTTTTTAAAAACATTTTCTTTTATTTGAAGCTATCCTTGGTGCAGCCTGTTCCTGGTCAGCTGTAGTCAGCACCTCCAGGCTTGCTGTGTGCCCTCATGCCAGATTTGTTGCACACTTTCTTGTGCAACAAATTTACCAGTTCCACCAATTTTCTATAGAAAACCAAATTCGTGGTTTTCTGCAGAATCCACTGGTGGCTTTTTTCACTGTTTAAGAAATTCCCTAGTGCTTTGATTTTAGAAATGCTTTTCACTCCTTGGTATATCACAGATAAATCTCCCTGGCTTTACTGTCCATATGTCTCTGTGCCCAAACCTAAATTTTGGTCTTGAACAGACAACTCTCTATGCTGTTTCCTATTTAATGTTATTGAAATTCAGATACCACTTCTTATTTAATATCAGTCCTTTGCTTATTTTATCTCTTTCCTGTTGAATCTCTCATGTTTTCAGTGATAGCATGCTGACAGTGAAGTTGTGGAAATGTGTGATATGGAGTTCAATTTAAAGTTCATCCTGTCTCTTAGTGTTTATAGTCTCTATAAGTTCTCCTTTTGCTGTTTCTTTAAAGTGTTGGTTGAAACCAATTCTTAGAGTATCTTTTGCTACTGTAATTGCTCTTTTACCCATGCTGTGTTCTTCCAATGCACATAAAATACTGGAGGAAAGGAGGTTTCTGCTTAGGCAAAAGTAGATTCCCTTGGAGCTGGGTATATGAACACGCTTGTGTGCTTCCTCCAGCTAAGGCACATTTATTATTCAGAACTACCATTAACCTTGGAACTGGTTCGTGGAGGCTAATGAGGATTCTTTAATTTTCATATATTTTGCTTAAACTCCAATGTGTACTACAGTTTACTTTCCTGATTTTGTTGTCCTGAATGCAAATATAGTTACAAAATTATCTTAGAAGTTTGGAAAACATGGAAGGCATTCTTTAAAGAAAAACTTCAACATAAAATTTTCTTGTGAGGTGCTATTAGAGAAGAAAAAATGTTCAAAAATAAGAAAAAATATAAAGTCTCTATGAAATAAATCTTTCTACAGTTTGCTCTCTAGACTTCATTTTTAGGAGCCCTTTCAGCATTTTGGTGGTTGTAGTTACTCACAGAAAATAGCCTAATTTGAAGGCGGTAACATCAAGAATAATTGCAATAAGCAATTATGGTTCCTGGTTTATTTAATTATAATATAGGGATACCCTGATCTTGTACCACAGCTTATTTTTCCAAATTGAGTTTTATTTTTCTGAAGAAAAAGGGTTTGTGGGAGTGGAACCTGTGAGCTGGCTGCCGTGATAACACGGCACCGCATCGCTAGCTCCGGCACGAGGCCCTGCAAAGCCTTGGCTCTTGGCAAGGCGCTCAGCTGTCCAGATCTTTGAACCTAAACTGCCTCTGAGCTGCCAAGTTGGGTTTCTCTCACTGAAGCTCCCTAGCAGTTTTGGTTATGAAGCTGATAGAAGTAAAATGAGCTCTGATTTCTTTCTGCTTGCTGGTTTTTATATACTTGCAGGTTCAAGAGCAGGCCAGTTAAAAAGGATAGGAGGGATGTACTGGCATTAAATTTTTATGTAAGCAATTCCTGCTCTAATTAAATGAAATGTTGCATAGGTAGGTAAGTAAGAAATTAAAAAGTAATTGGTTGCAGTGAATGTAGTTTTGTTAAAAGCAATGTGCTATATTTATTTTATTTTTGTCTTAGACATGATGGATAGGCCATAAGTAGTTTGGAAGCTAGTTTTTGATCTCTTTCAACTCTTAATTTGTTTGTGTTGTATATTGTAAATGTTCTATCCAAAGAGTTAAAAAAAAAATAAACAAGCAAAATGCCCACAGATTTGTGTTTAAAATACACAAACCTGAACAAAATAAAAGGAGGGAAAAAAAAAAAAAAGAAATATACCCTGTTAACTCAAGAGAATTAAGTTAATGTTGGGTATAACTTTTTGTTCATCTCTTTGCAATTTTTCTTTTACAGCCTTATTATAGTAATAATGTGTAGTTTAAACAAAACAGAGCTGCTGAGGGATGTCTTTTTTGGACTGTCTTTAAATAAAGACAAATTATATTCTAATAAAGTGTAAACCTATTCATATTTTGATTTCAGTGTTTTGAAATCATTATTTTGCATTAACTTTTGCTTTAAATTAAAGCTCCTGTACACTTATTGGCATTTGAATTCAAATGTGTTCCTCATTGTCAGGTTAATAGAAATAAATCTGTTTTGGACACATTGCGTGGAAGTGACTTGAAGTGGCTCCCTGGCCAGTTTCAATAGTTCTGGGAAAAGTAATTTAACACTGTAGTACCTATGAAATGGGGAAAAAAAGTATACAGGCTAACTTCTTTGCTAGTCATATTCCTATCTTAATAAGGTCAATGTTTATCAAATATTGATCTGATAAGTGTGGTAACAATACTGAAAATTAAACCTTTTATTCATCACCCAATGATTTAATGAGGTGCTTTTCCCTAACAGTAGAGAGAAGTATATGTAACTGTAAAGATGTCTTCTGTTCAGAAACTCAGAGAAACCGCTCCCATGAATTTCCTCTTGTGAAATATATCGCAACTATTAAGTGCAAAATTTGAGGAAGTTGAATAGTCATTTTTTCTGCCGAATTGGGATTGTACAATGTTGTTTTTTCTTGAAAATCTTGTGTATTTTTTTTTTCCCCATTCTAGTTCAAACTAAATCAATTTTAAGTGGAGATCTTAAACACTATTTGTGGAGTGTTTCCAAGTTTGATATGGTTTAGGTATGTGGGGAAAATAAGCTGTTTAGATTGATTTTAACTTCTGAATTTCTACAGAACGAAACTAATCATGGCCATTTCACTCTGAAGGGCAAGCAGTGGGTTACACAGAGCAAAGGGAAGTTACAGCTAGGAGGTGACAGAGCCATTTGTCATTTCTTTTTAGAAAACTTTGAAATTTTTGACCTTTCTGAATAAATTAATGATTCAGAATAGTATATACAAGTGTATTTTAGATGGAAACGTGTGTAGTGGGATCAACTGTACATCATTATTAAAAAAAAAAATCTCTGAGGGAAGAATTTTTTTTTCATTGAAGACAAGACCAAAGGATTGTTTTTTTTTTTTTTTTTTTTTTTTAATAAAAGGATGAGGGAGAAGTGGGGATGTTTGAATTGGCAGCTGATGATTCAGCTATCTGTGAATCCTGAACAGTTGATTAGTAAGATAAAACACGTGGATAAACACTCAGTTTTCTGTGTGACACACAGAAATCAGATGTACCTGTGTCCTCAAGTGAAAAAGTGACCTCTCTGACAAGGGGCCTGCACAGGACACCCAAGCCAGGTGAGCAGAGCAAGTTCCTTGGTGGCAGCAGGTTTAGTCAAGAATTACTTGAGTATTTGATGCTTTATACAGATGTAGGCTTACAAATTGTAGGCTTTATTAACCCTTTTTAATTGCTATTTGTAATATAAGGGTTAATCATCAAATCTTTATTGTGAGCTCAGGGGTCTGATGAAGTGAAGATAGTAAGGACACACTTTAATCACACACTCTTTCCGAAGAGTGTGTCCATAGTATGTTCTTTAATTTGATTGTTCCGTATTGAAGCAAGAATACTTTAAAATTTTTGTATTACTAGACTTCATTGATAAATCTGCCTTCTGAAAGACTGAGCTTTGTTAGATTAATTTTTAAATTACATATGTATTAAAACCCTGATCATTCGCTATTTTGTATGGTTAATAAGTTTTGTTTTTAGACACTTGATATCTCAAGTATGAAGATAGTTGATTCACAATACTTGATAACTGGTATGTATTATTTAAACTTTAATTCATTTTATTACACTTAGAGTTGAATGATAGTCTTTAGCGTTAATCTTTTGCTGGTGTTTATTTGATGTCAGATGTACATTGTACATTTACCCTACGAATGACTGAGTTGAAAGCATAATATTTAAGCTTAATAAACATTTTGACCATTTCAGAGTTTCATATAGGAAGTACGGATTTTAAAGTCTAGGATCTGATCAGGAAATGTGTCTTTTTTTTTTTTTTTTTTTGTATAATCTTTCCAGATGATCCAGTTACATTTTTCATATATAAAGTTCTAATAAACCTGTAGCTATGCCTAGTTTCTAACATTTTGGGAGACCCTTAGGTGTAAATGCAAATTTTACAGTAGATCTAGAAGAGATACAAGAAAGGAACTAAAAATCACAAGAAATATGCAGTGGTTGTAAAAAGATGTTAAGTAGGTGAGTGCTCTTTAGCTTGGAGATAAGATAACTCAGAAGAGAAATGAGAGATGGATAAAATCATGAATGATGCGAGAAATGTGAAAAGGGATTTCTTGCAGTGAATAAATAGTAGGAAATAAGTCAGACTTCCCTGCTAGTCTGACATTAAAAGGAAGGATTTTGGCATGATAAAGTTGTGGAGTTCTTTGCCATGGGATGTTGTGAATGTCACAAATGTGAATGGGTTCAAACACCATTAGACAAGTTCAGGAAAGATGGGTCTCTTAGTGACCATTAAATGCAGTAGTGCAGATACTATTCTATGTCTAAGGAATCTTTAAATTTTAGGTTACCAGAAATCAAATAAGTAACTTCATACTTGACCTATTCTTCTTTTCTTCCCATTAGTATTTGGTATTCTAGTAAGAATTTTCTTAGATTCTTTTTCTTTCAATTTTTCCTTCATATCAATGCATTCTAACTTTCAAGCATCTCAGATGAGGGAGGAAAAAAAAGGAAGACTACAATTAATGAAAGACTGCTATTAATGAAACTTTTAAACTGTATAGAGTTGTGTTTTAAACTGTATAAAGTGAAGGCAGTTTCACTGTGATTAGAAGAAAGTAATCATTCTTGTCAGACCTGATCCAGGACTCATGATTGACATTTTCATATTCATTTCAGGGATTTTTTTTTATCACATCTGTTATTAAATGCAGACATAACGTAAGATCTTGTTTTTGAAAACTTTTGGAGCCTTCCATATCTGCCATGTTGATTGATGGAACACTTGAGAGAAACAGAGATACCAAAATGCTTTTGTAGGAGGACTTTTAAAATTTTACTTCTTGATTTCTGTTTCTTTTCTTTTTAATTTTTTTCTGCTTTTCTCATTTTCTGCCGTGTTTTGAGTCTATTGAAGCAGTATCATGTACTGTGCTACTTGGGTTTAGGCGATATGGCCTGGCTGTGGGAAATGAGAATTCTCTAAGTGCAACTGCCATTGACTTGGCTGAACCTGCTGCTGAACGTGAAAAGAAATCATAATTGGTTGAAAAAAATATATACACATATGTATAGAACTGTAATGCTTTTCTTTCTTCGGTACTTGTTGCTAAGTTCATGTCTGTTTGGGATAGTCCTGTTTCAGTTAAAATCCTAAAATCAATCATTATATAAATAGACCACAATAGTCTGTCTTGTCTTCCTCCTGCTCATTTTATACTCTGTTGAATAAGTATAATAAGTAAGAATAAGTAGCTCTGCAAGAAGGAGCCAGAAAGGGAGGCTTCCAGATTTTTTTCAAACACTTAGTATTGGAAAGGAGAACATTTTGAAGAGGAAAGAGAAGAATATAAAGAATGAAAATATCAGCTAAATTCTGGTATTCAAACATGAAATATCATTCTTTATGTAACTACTTCTTGTACTTTTGATTAGTACTCATAGAGGTTTACTATACAACAAGACTGAGTATCACTTGCATATTAATAAGGCATGTATATTGAAAATAATGCTGGGAAACACTCCAGAAAGCCACTGTATCGCACTCAATGCCTATTCTCATTGCTATCCCTGTGGATAACGTTTATCCTGTATTTTCTGATTCCTTAGAAATTCTGTATAACTGATTTCATTGGACTTCAGGCATGATAATCATTGTAATTAATAGTAAGCAATATTTTTCTTCTTTCTCATGGCATACTTTTTTTTTTAATAGAGGAATTACGGAAACTGAGTTGGTCTGGAATTCCTAAACAAGTTCGTCCAATTGCGTGGAAGCTTCTTTCGGTAAGTGGATTTCTTTTTTTGCATTTAGCAGTAATAGCTTTTTCAGTCACTGTAGATAATTTTTCTTGACTTGTAATTCATCAGTGATACTTCAAAATATTTTGTTTTGTTGTTGAACTCTAATGAAAGTTTGGTTCTCTGCTGAATTTCAAGCTTCAAACTTAAAGTGGTGGAATGAGAGCTAAGTAAATCATGTTAGTTATGTATCTTTATTTTTCTCCTGTCGTTCTGTGAAAGCAAGGCTTGTATGATGACAATGGTCTATTTCAATCAGATTTGCCAGTGTGGTGGAGTGTTCAAAGACAGGTACAGTCCTACAGGTTTCTTGAAAATAGGCGGACAGCAGCAGAAGAAAAAGCTATTGGTGTCCCAGTAAAGACTTCATTCTAACTAATCATTTAAGCAACTGCCAGGGACTCATCATAGAAAAGATAAATACTGTATTGAAGAAAAGCTATGATAGAAGCTTGTGCTTCTTTGGACTGTTTTTCTACAGCAGTTCAAGATGAACAAATCTGAACTGCCATGATCCTAACTTTTACCTTGTGACATTGGTTCAGCTGTTGTCATTTCAGGGAGATTCAAACTGATTAAGAACTTAATCACTGTTTTTATAGGGTGAGTTTTTGTTTGGTTTAACTCTGAACCTTAGCCAGAAGTGGAAGGAGGTTGGAACTGTAATAGCTCTGAAACAGATTGATTGAAGTATCATAGAACAGTGCACTAAGATTTTTAAGTCAAGCAATCACGAAGCACAAATTTGTGGGAATTGAAGCTTTGCTGGGTTGGTGTCACAGAGCTGCATTTTTTCTCAATATTTGCATTATATTTCAATAATCTATATTTAATAATATCTTCTGCAAAAAGAGAGTGTATGCCTGATACCAGTATTTTATATATCACTTTTTGAACTTGTCATAGCAAATGGGTTGTGAGTTTTAGCTGTTGTTTGTCTCTACATGGTTGGGAGAAAAAGCTGTGAAGATGTTTTTATCAAAAAGAGGCAAATATCTCATGCAGTCTGCTCTCTAGAGATTGCAGAAGACACTTTATCAGCAAATCTTCACACATTTAAGAACTACTTAAAATTCTGAGTTATACACACAACAGTTTAGTACTATTGAATTTTTCAAAGTGTAGGCTTAAATAGCTTTCCTTTTTTTAGAATAATTCAACAGGGAATGCAAAGTACTTCAGACTGAGTCTGATTTCCAGTGACTGAAAGAGTATCTCTTGCTAATGAATTCCAATAAATTTGCAGCTTAATTCCTTCTAATACAAATGCAGGTGCAACTTCTTAATGGTGAATATTAAAATATTCTGTTGCAATGGAAATTAAAAAATGGAAATTAAATTCTGTTTTCAGAGTTGTTTGAGATTTCCTTTTTTATTTCATTTTTGAGCAGCTTCCATTTTTTTTTCTAAGCAAGCTATATTTTGGAAGTTGCCAGTCTCTTATCTACAAGCATTATAGTCAGGATTTTCCTGTGTATTTCTTAAAGTGATTTCTTATCTACTAAGTTGTCCTTAGTGAGTATGTTTTGGAAACATGAAGACTAGTCACTTAAAAACAGTCACTTATTAACTGTGCAGGAGCTCATTTGATATTCTTTCAAAAGGATGAAAGAACTGGTGCTCTCACCATTTGTGGCTTAAAAAAAGTTTGTGATTATTATGTTTTTTTCTTAGTAGTTTATAGTTAGAGAAGTTGCTCAAACAGGTGCTTACTACAAATAATGTACCTGATACTATGGGTGGTGTTGTAATTTACTGTGTTATAAGCTGCAGTGGGAGCTGCAGATGAAATAAATGTACAAAAACAAAGTAGCTTTAGTTAAACATAATCTGAGGCGGGGGGGGGAAGGAAAAAAGACCACCCTATCCTACTACCCAAAGCATAGTTTAGAGCTAAATTAAAAGAGGAGTTATTTGCCTTGGAGTTGCTCAGAAGTGTTAAAAAGCCCAAGCTGTGATTTATTGGGAGGACTGAGCATGACTATTACATTGGAGACAAAATGTGATTGACACTTTCCAGTGGTGGCCACTGACAGAAGTAGAGGAAATGGCCACAAACTGAAGCATCAAAAATTCCAAAGGAACTTAAGGAAAAATTTCCTGACAGTGAGGGTGACAGAGCCCTGGCACAGGCTGCCCAGAGAGGTTGTGCAGTCTCCTTCTCTGGAGATCTTCAAGACCCGCTTGGATGCAG
>JAUBNY010000001.1:10194585-10208454 GCA_032275445.1 Crypturellus soui
TTTCTCTGCTCCAATTTATCTGTTTATATGAAAAGGTAAAATTGCATATATGGAATGACCTCACCGTCAAGAAGGGAATAAAAAATACATCACAACCAAAACTACCGCTTCCAAAACAAAGAAAAAAAAAACAAAACAAAGAAATGTTTAAAATAACATGGAAGGAAATTGAGGTAGAGAACCTGATTACCACCTGAAGTCAGGATTTGAACTTCAAAGCAACAGTAACTAAAATTCTTAATTTTAGAACCTTTGAGGCTCGCATTACTGTTGTATTTCTGTTGAGTTGTAGACTTTTTTTTTATCTGCTTTTGCAGTCCTTTATTTGCAGAGCTTTACTGCTTATATACTCCTCCCACATATATTTTATAATTTATAATTTAATGTCTCAGTCTTAATGGACATTAAGAGCAGGACTGATGTGAGGACTGAACTCTGTAAATGCAGTGTGTCCAAATTCTTTCTTATCGCTTTATTTTAGTGTGCTGTAAGTGCATGCTGCATTCCTTAAGGTCAGATAATAAAAATGCGAACTAATTCTATACTAGTTATTCACTACAGGTGTAAAACAAGGCTTATAATGAAAACTGTCATATACGCATATTTTTGTCATATACACATATAATGAAAATTAACAATGCTTATATATAAACTTGGGTGATATGTTGTCTTGCTACTTCAGTGAGGCAATATATAGTAGGCTTCTGTATGCCAGACACCCATTGGTGACTTAATCCAGATTGATTGGATTTAAAGGAGGACAGATTATCCTTCATTGCCTGAAAGACTCTTCATTTGCTAATTTGCATGGCAACACCTCTGTTGCTCTATTCATTTCTTGTTTCATAGGAGGACATTTTATTGCTAAGCAACTAATGAGAACTACTGCTGCTTACTCCCTAATCATCTCCTAAGCAGGCTAGAGGCCCGCTCCTGAGAGTACTTGCAGTTTCTGCCTTTTACTCCCTCCTTTGACAGATAATGAAAATGTTCTTAATGATCCTAGAACAGTAGGATCTCTAGTAGACTTTAGGGTTGTTAATTGAAATAAGAAGTTCAGATGAAATGTGATTAGAGAATTGATATTCCATGTTAAATAGACCATTTAATTAATATGGTAAATAAGTTTGTCTTTACCATCAACTTAAATTTGGAGACCCTGGTGATTGCTGATGTATTTGTCAGCTTGTCAATATTTTCATACCAGAGAACTTAGAGATTTCCTCAAGTGCCCAGGGAAGAAACCTAAACTTAAAAGGTAGTAGTCATAAATGATATTTGCCAATGAAAATATATGAATTTCAAGAAGCTGTATTCTAAAAGCTCATACAAGAATTAAAATGTGTAATGTATGTAATGAAAATACTGGACTGAAAATGTTTTATTGAATGTAGTAGTAATCCTGACTAAATGCTAATGCACCAGTCACTTCCCGCAGTGACATATAAAAACATTCAAAGGTTTGTCTTTAAATATCTTTTTGATTTGAATCTTTCTAGCATATTGAAGTTATGCGTCAGTGATGCGTTCAAGTTGCTATGAATGACAGCATGTATTTTACTTATTTCAAATGATAACCTTTAAAATTGATGGAGCGCATCGAACACCCTGAGGACTGTAATAAGATTGTAAAAGTCTTGAAAACTGAGAGCAAGAATTGTGCTTAAATAATGCTGTATTGCATGTTTCCCAGCAAAAATATTTAAGCTTTAAAATATATTTAATATTCACCCAGTATTACCTAGTAAAGAGATGTTTAAAAGAATTAGTTAAGACTTCGTGTGTTCATAATTAACAGATCTGTGCTGACTAGATTGTCTCATGGTATACCCTGATAACGTTTGCATGCAACTGCTGTTTTTTGTCAATTGATTGAAAAGTTTTTATTTATTTATTTATTTATGACTTAATGTCAACAGTGACAGAATTCACAGTCCTTGATCTAACCTAATAATTTTGTGACATTTATGAAGATCTCTCTGCTTTTCTATAAACATCCATCCAGAACACTGAAAGGGTGTCACAGAAGAATTTTTGCAGGTGGAGATACCGTGTTTGGAAGGGATAACTTTCCTGAGCCTAATTTCTAAAATTGACAAAAATCTTTTTTTATAAAGACTCAAATTGTAATTGTTTTTATGGTTTGTCTGTATTGAGATGCCTAATTTTAGCATATAGGTTTGTACATTTTGAATAATTTGTGTGACTGAATGTGGGAATTGAACATTTTTAGATTTTTCAGTCTTCCAAGCCATGTAGGTATGATGGAAAATATAATTTGTTAATATATCATTAGTTTCGCACTCTGTAATAAATGCAAGAATACTGGAATATTTTCAGTGAGATAGAATTTGTTGTCAAAACCAAGCTGAGAAGCACAACTGAGATAAAGACTAGTTCAGAGGGGAACCTATTGGTCCTACTGGTCCCTGCTGGAATACAGTAGATTAAGCTTCCGTGTTTAAATTGGGAAAAGAAGGAAACTGAACCTACCATTTTAGTCTAAGGTTTATAGGTATGTCAATGTCTGACTTTTTTTTTTTTTTTTTCTTGAAACCTGTTTAAAGTTTATAGGATTATTCTGATATTCTGGCACAATATAGCAACTTGTTTGCAATTTCAAGTGTTAGTGGTTATGGGACTCGCATCCTCATTCGTAACCTCCCTTATGACATAGGAAAACTGTAATATATGTTTTTAGAGCAAATTCTAACTATCATCAGGGCAATTTTCCTGAAAGCTTTGTGTCTTTAATTTATGTTGGAATGAATCTTGTCTGTGTGCATCTAATTGCCAAATTCTGTTTCCAGCTACCACCTATTGCCCTTTGCTTACTTAAACACTTAAACAACTTCCAGTTGCTCTAAGTTCCTGTTAATCCATATCAGTTCTAAATACTGAACTGTGCTGGAAGAGATAAAGCTGAAAAAATAGGGGGTGTTTATACTTATTATATTTAAGACGAGACTGAGCATGACATGTTAAAATTGAGGCAATAACAAATTCCTCTGATAGTATGAATGTTTCCTAAAGAACTGTAACTGGGTATTTCCCCTTCACACACACCCTCCATAGGAGCTCTGTGTTGTTGGAGACTGACTTCATACTTGCTCACTCAGATATACCAGAAAAGAAAGATTGGAAAAACTCACAGGATAACAGTCTGGAAGATGAGAAGCTTTGTGTGTTTGCAAAATGAAAAGAGTTTATTTGCAATTTTGATATGATCTTGAGCTTTTTTCTCATAGAATTGTTTTTTTTTTGCACAGAATTGCACTGCAAAACAAGCTCCACTTTTAATGCTTTCTTTTTTATTGTTCAGATATGTGTATATTTGTGCAACTGACTGTATTAAAATTGTTTTACTTACACATTTGAAATGATTTATGAAAATTATACAGATTACATTTATATAAAAGCATTATGAAATATGAAATGTAATTGATGTTTTTACATTTCTTGAAAGTTGCTAAGAGTATTAAGAATTTTTTTCTCTTTGTTTTAATTTAATGGATAATTTGCATGAAAACTTAATATAAAGTCAGCCTTAAGCAATAAAAAGTCACTGCCCTAAGTTCCATTTAATCACATTAAATTTCCTAAATTTAATACAAATCTCCAGGAACATACAGTCTGCATACAATTCTGCATTGTATTTGTTTTTAATAATTTACATGACATTTTATTGAATTATCTAAGGCATTCACTGAAATTTACTGGAATTTTTATAAAAATGAAAAATATTTTGTGAAATGTTCCTTGGAGAAATGTTGCTGTGATTTTTATTTTTATTTTTTCCCTCTCTCTGAGTAAAGAATAATGAAAACTCGCCTAAAACTCTCTTGAACTGAATTCTTTAAAGTACTGGAAACTCAATCTTCTCCTGAAGGTGAGACTAAGAAGTGCTCCATGCTTGGAAATTTTGCAGATCTTTTACTATCAACTCAGTGTTTTCAAATTTGTATTTTGTTTGCACCGTTCCATGGTTTCACATGTTATGAAACACATAATACACGTATATGCACACGGATAATGAGACAGAAATTGTTTGGCGCTGAGCTTGCTGTGAGACAACATCATTCTTTTCAATGTTTAAGTACATTTTCCCCTATTCTTATCCTATTATCTTATCTTTTGTTATATGCCACCTATCTTAAGTCCTCAGTTGGAACCAACCTTTCTTTTGACTAGAAAGGACTAACTGCTCCATTTGAAAGTGAGTGCAGATTCCAGACTCTGCTGGTTGTAGCCATGTCGGAATTGGTGCTTGTAAGAAGCAGCTTATTCAGAGCAACTGTTATTTTTATTAGGCTTTTTTTCCCCTCTTCTGTGTAATGCAGGGCATGGCAACATTAAGTGTGTTCCGTCACTATCATCAAGTTTGTATAATGAACGTGTTGTTATTTCTTACGTAATCTATAAGCTTTATTTTATTTTGTTTTTCAAGTTCAAGAGCTTTGTAGTATGGATCCATCAGATTTTCCTTCATTGGGATCTGTTGCACTAACTGGTGAACTTGGGAGTTTGGTTTGTCATGCTCCTTCCCTTTTTGCCATGGATTATGAGGATGCTGGCATCTGGGTGTGGGATCAGCAGCCACTAACGTCATGTTCCTGCAGGAACAGAAAAGTGAGAATGGCAAATTTCTGAGAAGTGCTGTCAATTTGCAGGATTGGTTTTTAGTTACTGCTTGCTGGTGCAACAGAGAGGAGGATGTGGGGCTGCCTGAGGCTGTTTTGACATAGTTCATAAAGGACTGAGGATTAGTTGAAAATTCCTTGGTTTTGAATTTGTACAATTACATCATGAATTACTCTCATAATTGTTCAAAATCATTTACCTATCTCATGAAAGGTCATGCTGTGATTGGACCTATACCTATAATAAATTTTTTCCTGGACTTCTTACGTTATTCAGTAGACGCTTCAGATAAAATTAATTCAGGCATGCTCATCTTATTCTATACTATAAAGTAAAAACATATTCTTTCCTGCTAAAATAAACTCCATCAAAGAGATGACCACTACAATTTAGGTCTATATTTTTGTAAGAAAAAGTGTTTTGGAGTAATTGCCTAGATTATATTTTAAAATGGTTCATTTGTTTTTATGTATGTCTTACTTAAGAAAAGTGATCTATGCATATAACTTCTGAGCAGTTTTCTTTATTGGTATATAATATAGTTTTTCAAGTTTAATTGTGCAAAGAATCTTATTCTTTTACTTTTATTCACTTTAACCATCCATTAGAATGTTTGTGAAAATAGCTAGCAGCAAACTGTTTGTCAGGGGGCAATAACGCTTACTATAATATACTGTTTTGTTGAGGGTCAGATTACCCTTAGCAGTACCTGTTAAAGACTTCACAAAGAGAAGGTATGAGGGTAGTCTGAGTAGTACTGAGAGGACAGATCTTGTTTAGCCTGTAAAAGGTTAGGGAGCAAGAAGCATGTGAAAAAGGGCAGATTTACCTGCAGGACTTGGGAGAGGACTGATTAATGGGCGGACTAATTGACAGTAAAAGTGCCTTTTTTTTTTTTTTTTTTTTCTCTCCCTTTGATTGTTGCATTAGGTTATTTTATAATTATTTGCATGGAAAATTTCATCATTGTAGCTTTTGACAAGACTTGTTAGAATATTAATTTCTTTTCATTGTGATTTAATCTTGCAGTTGAATCCTTGGTTCTAGCTTACAGTTGTATAACCATTTCTATTAAGGACACACTAATTTTTTTTACTGCAGTTATATAGGTCCAAACCCTAGTATGAATACATTAGAGTTTTACACAGGTATGCACTTCTGCCTGTGACTTGCTTGTGACAGTTTATTCCCTACTGTTTTTTCCCAAGTTATTTAATCTACCGCAAATCAGTGTGTCTGCATAAACTCCCTTTTAATCTGTTTCAGTCAAAATGAGGTGGTTTAACTTAATGCACTAAAGTGGTAGATTTTTTAGTTAATTCTACCAATCCAGTTAGTGCTGCTGACACTTCTGAGAGTATAGTACCTTGAAAGGGTGTTAGGTGTTATAATGGGCAGCTGAGCACAAGCCTGCTCATATGTAGTAGTTTTGGTGTAGTGGTTCTACACCCGCTAATAGTCTATTACTACATATATATATATATGTATTTTATACAATAAGATATCTGGGTTCCAGTAGAGGCTTGGTGCTCCCTAAGCTGTGAATTCTGTGATACCTGCCATCTTCTCCGGATCTCCTTTGTGGGTGGAAAAGGCTAACTACCCAGCTTCATTTCACTACTCCTTCAGCTTAGCAGTATTTATACTGTATAAAGTATATTTGTGTATTTCCAAATCGATTTTGGATAGACTGAAATGAGAAGGCTAACTGCTGTCAAAATGGGTAGTTTTTCTTCCTTTATTTATTTTAGTCCAGCCCCAAACATGCATTCTTCTCTCTTTGGACAGCCTTTCTGTAGCACGGTATATCAATTCATGGAGCTAAACTAGGTAGAAAACTTAGCTGCACAATCAAATGAGCAGTTTGACGTTCTGCCATCACCTCAGGATCAGATGTACATCAGTACCCATGTGGACATACGAACATTTCTGGGAAGCAGGGAGAAGAGCAATCTCTATTTAATGCCAGGTAGCTCTTTGACTCCGTAAACTGTGTTACTAAGTCAGCCTTGTGATAGCTCTTTGGCAATTCAGCCCATTTTTCACTTAGTGAGTTAGCAGTTGTAAAAGCAGTTCGACAGCCACATGTAGGCTATGGGAAAGGTATCTGACTTACTAGCTTATTTACTCCCTGTTTACTGTCTTTAGGGTCATGGTTGTTACCACAGTAATGTTCTTATAAAATCAATTCTTCCATTCTTTTTTCTTTCAATTTTGTTTTTTCTCTCTTCAATATACTGTCAGACTTCCAAGCTAATTATAATGGTTCATTTCAAATGCTGGAATTATGGTCTGCTTAGCAGCTGATTTGGAGGAAGATTTGAAACTGAGAAAGTTTTAATAGATATTTTTTTTTTTTTTTTTTCTTTCTAATTACCGGTTGCCATTTCAAAGATATTTGGGAAAAGATTGAAATACAAACTTTTTTTTTTTTTTTTTTTTCCTAATTGCTTTTAAGGACTGTGTCTTTGCTTAGATATTCTTTGCTAGAAATTTCTGTTTTGGAGTTATTTACATAGTTCAGGTAAGTCTTATAGGTGGTTCTGCTGTTTAACAACTTGAGATGGTATTCTATATAACCTTAAGAACTTGAGAATTCATCAGTTTTTGAGAATTCATCAGGACTCAATTTCTGGCCAAAATGATTAAAGATTTAAGCTTTCCAAGGCAAGGCATTCTTTGCTGTTCTTATGAGATAGAGAATTGTTACAGCTGTGATGTAGCTTCTAGCTCATTTCCTATACTTAGTTTTTTTGAAGTAGTTCAGAGGTCTTTATTTCCAAATGTCAAAAGTGTCTATTGTTTATTACAATATTCATAGTGGTGGGATTGAGAAAATAATTACAATTGCCTTAGTAAACTCTGTTGAAAATAAATCAAGCCTGTGTGAATCTATCTGCTTAACTACATAAATTAGGAAATCAGAATTTTTATTTCCAAAGACTAGCAAGTTGCCAGTGGCTGTAGTAAAATATATTCTTTAGTGTGATTACAGAAGTGTAGTAGTAGTAGTAGTAGTAGTGCGGAGTGAGGTACAACTGTGAGGAGGGAGCCTGAGGAAATATGATGTTGTTGGCAGCTTTCAACAGTGAGTAGTTCTCACTGAATGTAGTAAATGTAGTATTTCTCTCTGAAAAATTAGCTCATTTTAATCATAACTTTTCTTTTGATACCCTTAGAAAAGGTTACTACCTATCTGAAAAGAATAAATTCTGTATAGTTAAAGTTAGATTTCTTTGGTTGCAGTTAATAGATATGGTCAAAAGTGCATTAAAAAAATCAAACTTATTCTAAGAAGTTTGCCAACTGTTGAATTGCTTGGTATTTTTATTTTTTTTGCCTGAGGGATAGTTAATTGTTTGAATAGCACGAATAACTGTTCACAGAAAAACTTTTTTTTTTTCTTAAGACAAATGGTTTAGTCTTTTAAAATTTCTTCAAATAAAAATCCACATAATTAAAGGACTGATTCTTAAAATTTAATATTCACACAAGAAAAAAGCTGTGCAGAGTAAATACAAGAAGTTTTCAGAGGAAAATTATGGCAAAATAAACATTAACAGAAAGTCTTTGTATGTCACTAGAGTTTCCAGGACTCATGAAGCCAAAACACTTTGTGTTCCAATTTATCCAACATACACAAGGAAAATAAAATTATATGTAACCTGTATAAAAAGAGTACTACTGTGTACACACATGAGTACTGTGTACTTCATGTGTTCTATTAAGTTAATTTTAACCCTGCGTTATTTCTTTCACACTCCAGTTATCAATATGAATTCAAGTCTGGGTGACAATGAGGAAATAAAAACCATTACAGTTGTGTTCACCTATTGGAGCTTTATGAAGCTTCTATAAGAATTTTTTTTAGTCTAATTTGAACCAGATTTTTTTTATATAATTTCTGAGTTACGCAGTAGACTTTATGCCAAACCTTTAAAAATGGTAAGGAAGATGAGATGTGACAGCCGCTATTGATGAAGCAAACACATATGTTACTTGAAAGATTTAAGTGTTAAAGTGAGGATTTATCCAATTTACATTTTCTGTTGACTTGTAGGAGTTGTAGTTGTAGGTACCAGTATTTGAAATCATAATTTTTAAATAAAAGATGCTACTGTGCACGACTGACTTTTTGTTAAATATAGTATTAATTGAAAATTAGTCTTGTTTTAATACTTGTTTACATAGGATAGTAACTGAAAAATTAGTAATTGCCATTTCAGTATTTATCTCCATATTTCTGGCTGGAGGCAAAGGATTCCTTGCTCTTTCTTATGCAATATCTTGTTCTAGAAAGAAAATTTCTCAAGGTTGCTAGAGCAAATGTAACTGCATTGAGCTTCCTTTTACTTACAGCTTCCTTCTACCCCTTCCCTGCATTATTATGGGGGAAGGCATCAGAGTGGACTTTGAGTTATTTTTATTTTTCAAAAATTGTATTGGGAACTTACTTTTTATTTGTTTTTTGCTTAAGTATTGGGCTTATTAAGCTAACTCTGATTTTGTATGTTTAAACACAGTCTGCTTATATTTCACACATATACAGAATTATTCTACTAACTAAAGTTTTATTTTAGTAAGATCTAAGTAAAAATGAGATAAGTACGACATGCATTTAAATTACCTTTTAAAAAATTTTGCTTCTATGTTTGTGTTTTCTAAATTCAGATAGGATTTTCTGATGTTTTTCAGATGTGCTTAAAATATACTCAGTTTTTAAAACGTGAAATGAAATTGATAATATGTAAGTTGCCTTATAAGGCAAGGAGAATCAAAATATCTTTCATAAATAATATTGTATCATTTCTGAAAGAAATTAAAAACTAAGACTGTTGCACTCTCAGGAAGCCATGAGAGTTTACTGAGAGGTATTTTAATTGAAACTGCAAATTGGAAATGTTGGATCATGAGAACAAACAAGGACTTGAGTAATGGTGGAAGCAATAAAATGGAATTGAAATGAAGCCAAAAGACTTCTGCAGGTGTGAAAATAAAAGAATTGTGGAGAAGAAAGCTAATTGCAATTAATGTGACTACAGGGAGAGAAATGTATTCCAAAGGGAGCTGCATATTTTAGTCCTGGCATGTGCGTTTGATTGACTCTCCCCCAATCTCTGTATAGTTATAATTAATGATTATCTTTCTATAGTGAAGAAGCACTGAGGTGGTTATACTTTCAGATCTAAATCTTCTCAAGCGTGCTTTCTGACAGATTAGGAAATGACTTTAATGGCTTTTAGCATCCAAATATCACAACTTCATGTGTTTGTTATGAAGGAACTTGCGGCGGAAAAAAGAGGAAAGAATTATTTAAGCAATGATAATAGGCTATATACATTCTCAGAAATATGAAACTCAAATACCATTGATAAATGTTGGTAGTGTTTCAAGATCTAAAAGAAGGCTTTTAAATCAAGATTTATCAGTACTTGAAATTTTGTTTTAAATGTCCTTTTTGTCATTTTGTTAATAATACTTCAAAACATTCAGATCATTTTAAATACAGTTGTCAAAAGTCTGTAAGATTAACTTTTAATTTGAATAGACTTTGCTTGTAGCTTAAACACAACATTACAAATGAAGGGAGCAAAAAAAAAAAAAAAAAGGCGGAATTTTGCGGATGACTTGCACACCTGATGGGTAGTATACAATGTAAAGCTGCATTGTATAGCTACTGTATACTGTGTTCTCCCTCTGGACAATCAGACGTAGTCTGTTATTTTATGATTTGTAGGTAGTCTTTTTTTTAATCAGCTGAAATTTCCTTGACTCTATTCAGTTAGTTCTTTTACCGTGGTAGGGCAGATGGACTTTGAGTAGTAGAATTAATGTCATCCAGACATAGGAAGCTGCATATGGTCTTGTATGCCATGTTGGAAAGGAATATTGTATTGAATACTGAATATGTGTATATAACTATGCCTGCATATATGTGCACATTTGTATGTGGATGAGTCTATCCATCTGCCTCAGATAATTAGGATTGCTGTAATAGAAACATTTGAAAAACTGAGAAACCAGGCCAGTTTCAAACTACAGAGCCAACACTTTATCTACTGGACATGTTAGTGAATGTCAATTCCTAATTATTACCAATATCTGTTCCAGCAGTTGTTAACAAACTTATCCTAAATTAGTTGTGACTATTCAGTACCATCGACCAGATGCTGTGCAGTTGGTTTTGGTGGCTGTGGTCCTGGGTGGCTTTGGTCATTATGGTCAGGGTAAATTGGGCTTGATTTGATAAGGGAGCTGGAGTAGGGTGTCTTTATTTTTCCCCGCTGCCTTCATTGTTAGTGTTTCTTGCTACTTTCTCCTGCAAAGGAAGGGGATGATCTCCTCTGCTCTTAACGTCATTTATGGCACTTGTGGGACCTCTTGTGTTCTGACTTCATGCTCTGGCAGTGCAAGCCTGGCCTATCTGCTAGGTCTTGCACATTCTGCAGGTTCCAGCAAATATCTCTTCTGTTGGTTCTGTGGGATAATTTTGATTTTGCCATTCATCTTTTCTTAGTTCTTGGTACCTTGCAGCTGTTGCTGTTTGCGCGTGTTGTCCTGTCCCGGTTGTTGCAGCTGTACCACAAGTCTGTTTTGCCCTTTGCAGTTACTTATTTTTATACATCCATGCTTAGCTGTGTTGCAAAATTCTTGTTGCTAGTTATGTTATTACTGATGTTACAACAACACAAAATACTTAGGCACTGTTGCCAGTTTATGCTGTTTTAGTGCATTTCAGTGGATTTAAGACAAGCTAATATTAAATGGTTCAGTGTATGGGTGCAGCAGGTCTCTCCTTAGTTACATGGTAACAAATCCCATCTCTCACTAGATACAGACCCTGTGTGTGAGATCGTGTTGCTTTTGAAAAGATTCTAATACTCTGTATTTGTGAATATTGCAAATAAATTTGATTTGCATGTACTTAGAGTGACTTCAAATATTTATAATTGATGGGGTGCCTAGACCCCAGTGTGGGATCCTGCTCCTTCAATTAGCACAGAGAAATATTTGCCTTTGCCTATACCCTGTTGAGAGAAAAGAAGAATGGGCAGTGATCCAGCTGCAGAGTGAAGATAAGACAGTTAAAAGCAGAGGGGTAAAATAGAAAAAACAAAATATATAGCAGCATGCAAGAAGATTGCAGAGCTGAGTTTTTCTTGGTGCTTAAAGCAGAATGGCAGTGTGGAGAGAGATGTTAGGTTATGTTTGATAACCAAATCTTGTTCTTTAAACTGCTGGGGCAGGTGTGGAATAGGAATAAGAATCTAGGTATGATGACCAGATGAGTATATGTGTCGAATCTTACCTGAGATAAGATAATGTGTGTCAAGTTGCAAGCTGCTGCAGTGGGACTGTTTCAGGCATTATGGTTGAAATATTTAAAGCAAGATTTGTTGTAGTAGTCAGGCTCAGGTCACTTCTGCATAAGTGATGAAGAGCTATCTGCATGTTGCAATTTTGCAGTCAGTTGAATTAGCATAAGATGGTGTTTCTGGGGACTAAACAGTCCTGATTTCATTCTGCCTGCTCACCTGCTCTGATATCTGAACTCTCTTCTGATTGGATTTGCTCCCCCGTCAAGCTTATCATGCAACTCTGTGGAAGGTCCTGCCTGGCTGGGGTGCCAGAAGTGGTAGCAAAAAGGCACGTGACTACTTTCCTGGGGTGACTCTGATGTACAGGTATGGAGCAACGCTATCATGCTGGAGGTCAGCTACATTAAGCTGACACTTGTATGTCAGCAAATGGCTGATAATATGGGAATGATTTAAATGCACTAAAGGCATATTTGGTAAACCTGGACTGATGAGGTGTTTGAAATTCATTTATGTATTTAATTTTATCGTTGTGACTGCAGTGTTACAAAGAAAGGGCAGCTTTTACTTTAGAAATCAGTTCTTAGAGCTCAAATGCTCTGTTGTTCCGATAAATGCATGACTAAGTCTCTTTTAAGGGGAGTTATTGACATGGTTATGCAAATTTGTAATTAGCTAATTATTACTGTAAGAATTTACACTCAAATCTTCTACTATGTCCTGATCTCTTTAGAAAAAAAAAAAAAAAGTGGCTGAATAGCTGTTTATTAAATCTTTGAAAACTGCGCTTCAAAGCAGAATATATAAGATTTTCTAGGTATGGGAATATTACTGTTCACCTCCACACATTTACGTGTTTTTGTATTTTGTTTGCTTAGCTGGAACTTTAAAATTAAGTTTACCAGAAGATATACTCTGGTAGTTTACAATAAAATAATACTTTAATTCTACACTTTATAGTGACAAGTGTCCGTGTGTTTTATAGATTTCCCCGTGCCTTTGCAAGAGCTATGTAGGTTCTATAGAAGTTTCATTGCTCCTGAAATCTATTGTATTTTTTTGTACTTTAGACACGAAACGTATTCAAGCAATAAGTGCCATAACAAAGAGAATGATTTTAAGATGTTCAGAAAATTAGTGTTTCTAATATTAAAGTATATATTAAATTATAAGTTATATATAAAAATAGAAAACCAAGAATAACTTAATGACCACCTTACAGGTCTGTTCGCGTCTTCTCTATTTGATTTGTGCTTATATCACAAAGCATTTTGACTCCTACTTCTTGCTCTAGTGAACTCATCCGAATTTTACATGAATTTTAGTGTTGGAAAATCATTTCAATATGCAGGGCTAGAATTATAACATTAACATCACAATGAAATGTCCGCTTGCATAAAAAATGTGTTATAGTCATTTGTCTTCTCTCCCTCATTATAAAGACTGAGCGTTAGTGCATGTAATAGGTATGGATAGAATAAGAATTACAACCCTCCATTTTTTGGCTGCATTTCGACGGGGATTATTAGATGCAACTGGCTACTGGGATGCACTGAGATTGCTACTAGTTATTAAAGCAGTACTATTATTCTACCTTAATATTATGTGTTTTCAGTATTTAGTCTTCAAATTGATACATGCTTTTTTTCATAAACAAGATTCTCTCCAGAGTTTGAATTTCCTAACTCTTCAGTTAGTGTAAAAAATCCTGTAGTATGTGATTTCCATCTATCTCTCATGGCAGATGTGTGCTCCTAATACAAGATGCATGCTCCTTATGCAGTGCTCCTTAGTGCAAGAGAGATGTGGAGCTGCTGGAGAGAGTCCAGTGCAGGGTGATCAGGGGCCTGGAACATCTGCCCTGTGAGGAGAGGCTGAGGGAGCTGGGCCTGTTCAGCCTGGAGAAGAG
>JAUBNY010000001.1:10208554-10218953 GCA_032275445.1 Crypturellus soui
TCTTCAAGACCCGCTTGGATGCAGCCCTGTGCCATGTGCTCTAGGTGGCCCTGTGTGTGCAGGGGGGTTGGACTAGAGGTCCCTTCCAACCTTCTGTGGTTCTAATTTACTCCTGATCTATAAAGAAAAGGGGTAGTTCAGAAATTTCAGGAACTACATTTTTACATTTTGATCACCTTCCACCAAAAGTCCTAACTAGTCTTAATCTCATAGTAAAAATTATATTTTCTTTCTAATGGAGGCAGATGAGTATGTGTGTTTAACATGTTACACATTCATTTCTCCAACTACTCTAAAGAGAAAGTTGTGAACAGGTAAATATTTGATTTTATTCTTATACCACTGTCTTTTTGTGGTGATCTAGTTAGAGCTGTTCAGAACAAGTTAGTGATTCTTTTCACACCATAGAAGACTTTAGAAAGATATTCTGGTAATGAGTAAAAAGGAGCTAATGCCATGCTTATAGCAACATGCACATTCAGATCAGCATGTCATTGACTCCATGCAACAGCAATTTTCCTTTAGGCCACTATTTACTGTCTTCAACACTTACATAGATAACACGATAAAAATCTCCACAGGAAACTCAAGAAAATGAGAAATGTTGCTGTGAGACTTTGTAATTGGGAGTTTTTATGAAGTGATTTTTTTCTCAGATGTTGATACATATACATATTTGCCTGTCGCTTTTCCCCATTCTCTTGTTATTTAATCTTTGTATTACTGTCCGTTCAGATTTAAGTCATGGAAAAAAAATTAAAGTCATCTAAAACTGCAATTTGCAATTCTGTTTTCCAACACAGAAAGTAATTCCAAGTATTATTTCAATTTACTTTTTAGATAGTTATTTCTGCTTCTTCTGTTGTTTGTCCTGAAACCCTTTCCAGTCTTTCTTTTTTATTATATCCAATGTGTTTATTTCTTCCTACAAGTAAGCAAAAAGAAAATCCATGTAACAATCAGCTTGATTTTTTTCCTTAAAATGGCGTGAAAAAAAGCACTTTGCACTATGTCTCTAAAGACATATTTTTCATGTCATTGTGCCAATCAGACTTTCCCTATTTTGAAGAAGTTTTCTTTAAAATGAATGTTCACTGTTCTTTTCAGTTACAGTGTGGGGAAAAAGGATGTCTCAAGTAATTAGAATCAGTTTTGAAATTCCTCAAAAAAATACTGCAAATTAGGCTATATGGATGCAGCAGAAACTATTGCAGATCATGAGTGTTTATTTGCTTTGTAGGTTTAATAAGGCTTTGTCATCTTTAAGGTTAGTATGTGGGTGGCTTCCTAGGTGTAGCTCCATCTGTATCCGCAATCTTAATCCGTATCTTAATCAAGAAGTACTGTTTAAAATGTATATATTCTAGCATATAGAAAAAATATGCTATAGCAGATGCAATGGAAAATAGATTTTGATATACCTTTACGTAGCTACATTTTACTCTGAAATGTTTTTAAAAACAGTTTCTAAGCTAAATTTTGAGGCAATTGTCTTGCACAAGGTAGATACTATTAGTTGTATAGCTGAAATGTACTGTGTTAACTTGTACAATAGGTGTCTTTTGTATTTCAAAGCTTCATATTCTGATGTTAGAATGGACTCTCTTACTATAGATGCCTGCAAAGCACAATAGAAATGAAGATTGGACTGCAAGTAATGTCTATATTTAAAGAAAATGTCTTTTTTTTTTTTTTGAACATTTTGCGGTTAAGATACTTATAAAAAATGCTAGGGATTAGTCCATGTATGTTATAGAAAAACATAATGTTCTTGGACATCTTTGCTGAACAGAGGCTTGTGAGAACATGAAAAAGTGAAAAAGAACTTCCCAAAAGTGATCTTGTTTCCATTTGGTTACGTATGAATGTCTGACATTACAGTTAGGGGCTTTCTTTTGCTTATATAAATATATGCGTGTATGTGTGCATGTGTATATTTTAGTGAAAAGAATTAGATGGTTTTCCTGAATACTGTGTTTTTTGTTTCACAAGATCACCCAAAGTAGAGCAGAAACAACTCGATAATACAAATTCCGCATTATTTCTCAAGCTGCCTTTCTTTTCTCACATTCTGTCGTTTTTCATTGCTGCAGGTAGTTTGACATTCACAGGGTGAGAGGTCTTCTCACGGGCACTCAGCCTTATGGCAGCTAATTTTGGCTTTCTGCAATTTAGTGGTCTGTGTTCTGAGGTAGTGCCTGCAAGCTCGAGTGACAGCCAGTATCCAGTAGCTCTCTTCGTTTACTGCCAGTGTACCCAAAGAGTGGTACTTTCAAGGGCAGTAATGCTCAGTGTTTCTTGCATTTCATGTAAATAAGAGGAATTCTGGTTCATTTACTGTTTTACTTTAGGCACTACAAGACAGAAAGAGAATGTGCCATTTCTTTTTTGCTTTTTCTTTTCCCTTAGTCTTTTGGTTTTCTCATCATAATGTGATTGCCAAGTATATTTTAGAATGAAAATTAAATTAAAAATATTAAACTTTTTTTTTTCACTGTAGAGCTGGTATATAAATGTGCAACAAATAATATATAATTTATGAAAACTTAATGTGAGAAAAGATTGGAAACACCAAATATTTTTGTTTTTGCTAGATGGATGTATTTTTTTTCTTTTCTGTTCTCTGTTTTTCTCTTCTAAATTAATGTGAATAATCATCCTTAATTTTCATTTTTCAACTATTATTTTCAATTATTATTCAACTAAGGCTACAGTGCTGTGTGTTTTATATTGCAGATCTAATTGGAGTTAGGTGCTTAGTGACAGTTTTGTAATGGTTCATATGAAGACTCTTCTCCTCTTAAATAGATTTAAAAATAGTATTTTATGCTAAGTCTAGTCATTTTCAATCTACTTTTGAGTAAGTCACCAGAAAACTCCTGGGTATATTCTTGTTATACTGGGCTTACTGAAGAAAATTTCGATATTGATGACAAATAACTACCTCTCTTGGACTTGGAAGGAGCTTTCTCTGTGGCTCATGTTCTTCCCAGAGACCTGTCAGAATTTTCTTGTGCACGATGCAGACACAATCATGTTATGCAGATTGTTCGGATGGAGCTTGAGGCCTTTTACAGAGCTTCTGATAATTCTTTCAGGTGTGAAATGTCTAAAATGAACTAATTTATTATATACTAATTCTGATTAACCAGACATGGCATGAGATTTTCGCAGTCTGCAACAAATTAAGCATTCATTAACACTTAGCGTCGTTAAATGACACAGTTGAACAATAAATGATTCATTTCATTCCTCTTACAGGAAATGTGTGTTAAAGTTACTGACTAGAAGATGACTGATAATTGTTTTTATTCTCAGTTATTTTCCTCATCTTTTATTTATTCTGACTCTTCATTGACTTGTCTTTCTCTCACTTTTACTGAAACAGAAGACGACGAAGTGGAAAATTTTGATGTTTCCAGTCTGCCTGAAGAAGTGCTGCAGAACATAGAAGCTGACAGTTATTGGTGCATGAGCAAGTTGCTTGATGGCATTCAGGTAAATGCATTTTTTTTTCCTGCCTTTAATTACTGGAGATAACTAATTAATGTCAAAGCCTTGAATTACCTTAATGGTGCTGAAACACAGTACCCTTATGAAAAATAGAGAAGTAGATTTTTCTGTCTGCTTATAGGCTCCTAAGCGTCTCTGAATTTATATTTCTATTGTGTCTAATACCTTGTATTCTGTAGCTATATGCAATGTTTTATAGCAGTCAGTTCTGGATGATTATACACTGTACTGGTTTTCTTCCTCAGTGTTCCAAGAGTATGTACGGCTAGAGTAAAAACTCTTGTCACAGAAACATTAAACCTCACTTCAACTTTTCTTTCTTATTTCAGAAAAAAAAAAAGGAACTTCCTTCTAAAATCATAAGATCAAAGGATAATTCGAATTGAAAGGGACCTCTGGAGGTCATATACTTCGGCCTCCTCAAAGCGGGTGCAGCTATGAGTTCAGTCCAGACTGTTCAGGGCTTTATTCAGTCAGGTTTTGGAAGTCTCCAAGAGTGAAGAGCACAAAATCTCTGTAGACAACTTGTTCCAATGCCTGACTCTCCTTACAATGAAAAAAATGTTGCTTATACAGAGACAGAGCCACTTGTTTCAATGTGTTATCCCTTATCCTCTTGACACGCATCCCTGCTAAAAGCCTGTCTCTGTCATCTTGATAACGTGGATATTAACAGACTTCTATGGGGTCCCTTTGAAGACTTCACTTCACTGAATGTCCCCAGTTCCCTCAGCCTCTCTGCAGCCCCTGAGATCTTAATTACTCTTTGCCCTTGCTTCAATTTATTGATATATTTATTATAGCAGCAAGCAAAAACTGCTATTCAAGATGTGGTTGTCAAATAAAAGCAACTCTGTTTAAATGTAAGAAATGTTTTTATTTATGTACTTTTTATGTGTAAGGATGTTCAAGCAGTGGGATAGTTGTGCAGAGGGGTTGTGGAGTCTCTAGTATGGGAGACTTGCCAAACCAAACTGGACACCATCCTAAGCAACTTGCTGCAGCTGACCCTGCTTTGAGCAGGGAGAGTGGGTCAGACCGTCTCCAGAGGAGCCTCTAAACCTCAGTGATGCTGTGAATCTGTAACAAGTGCAGAGAGGGGAGTAACCTCTTCCCTTGATCTACTGCTGCAGGAGGCAGTTGACTGCCTTTGCTGCCAGGGCACACTGCTAGCTTGTGTTTGACTTGCCCTATACCAAGTCCCCCAGGTCCTTTTCAACCAAACTCCTCTCCAGTTTGTGTCCAGCCTATACATTTGCAAAATACTTTAATGGAGATTTGTAAAATCTGTTTCTAAAAGTGTGTGTAACCACATACCATTGTGTATCTAAATAAGATCACCATTTTTTGGTAGTTTTCAACACATTACTTCACAGTTTCACCTCTAAAATCTATGTAACAGTATTTTAATATATTCATATATCAAATAAGAATAATGTGATTCTAGTTTTGTACTTGATTTACTACAAAAATTGTTTCATCTCGCCTTTTCAATTCAAACACTAAAAAAGATAAACTTTCAGAGGTCAATCCATCATGCTTCTCCAGAGCAGCTGTGATCTGCAGATGATATATTTATACCATTGCATTTTTTACCCAGAGAAATACTGGCTGTGAACAAGAGAAGAATAGAACTTATCCCACCAGTGTTTTTTTTTTTTTTTTTTTTTCCTCCTCCAGTTAATTAAGCAGACATTCCCATACATCTGTCTTAACTAGCTTTTTTCTTACTAAATCATTCTTTGTAACAGTTTCCTCAACTGGGTTCCATTTACATTCAAGTTAAAAGTTCACACTGATCTGTGACTACTACAAACATGACATTATTACATAAAATTGAATATAAGTCTTCATTTTAAGTTCACTTGTAATGGTCCTAAAATAACCAAAAGGGAAATATATGCATTTTGTAATGGTCTAACTACATGTATTAAAAATAGCAATAACATATTAATATCATTATTTATCAGGACCTGGGAATTTTTAGAATAAGAGGGAGAGCATTGAAGGATTTGAGGACTGAAGTGAACTGAGATGTATATTAGCTATTTCTATAGCTGAATTTCTATAGAAGCAATCCTATAGAGTGTTCTCTAACTACTTAGTTCTGAGAAGTTTTTGCCATCATGTGACTTGAATGTGGATTATAGATGGAAGAATGGAATGACTTCATTCTGCTTGGAAAATCTTTCAAAGGTCCAAAAAAGCACTACTGCTTTCTTTGTAACTTTTTCATGTTAACTTCTTACAAGTTTCTTGGTTATGTCTATGTGTCGTCTGGGTAGACCAGGTTTTGCTGGTCTGAGTTATAATAAATGGCAGATTTGCTTTGTAGAAATAAGGCTTCCTAACCAAGAAGACAGATCATATGTAAGTAATATGGACTGTGAGTCTCTGAGTCTATCTCACTGTGTGAACTTGTGCATGTTGAGTGTTTGTGCCTTCATGCCGAGCTCGTGTTTCTGTATCACAGGGACTGCAGAGTGCCCTGTGTGGGTGCAATGGTAGCTTGTCTAGTATTCCTAGCATGCGTCAGCCCAGTCCTTATGCATTGCCTACATAAATGGGTAAAACACTCTTTCCTCCAACCTTCCTCAGGTAAATAGAGTTTGAAGAATGTCATGTGTTGAAGGAAACTGTGGACATGAGATATTCCTGATAAGTCAGTCTCCAGAGAAAAGTATTCAGAGTCCTCCCTAGCAGTAGCTGATATTGAAAGAATATGGTGCAGTCCTGCTCCTCGTGCTGCTTAAACAGATGCTAATGCCAGTGAGATTTTGAAATGCGGAGACCCCGTCAGGATTGTTGAGCAGTACTAGCACTTAGTTATCTAATTAGTTCTGTAATGTTTTAGTTATACCCTCATGCTAAGTGACAGCTCTTGTGGCCACTGTCACTGTAGTTGCAATTGAGATGCAACTTCTTGGATAATTCCTGTTTACTAATTTCTGGAGACGCAGACTGTTCTCTCTGTCAGCATCCTGTCCAAGTTGCATCCTGGGAATGACAAATAAGGTCTTTTCTTTTTTCTTTAAGCTGCAGCTACACTAAGGAAAATAAAAGCTTCAGAATGGATTGCTGGATCAGAAAATGTTTTAAAATGCTAAGCAACATTTGTGTATCTTAGAATGGAAATGCAACTTGTAATAATTTTAAGAATGATACTAGGTGTAACGGTAGAGATGACTGCTGATGACTGCTCTCTGGTCTTGTCTCAAACGGTGCTTATAGAGCAGCTCATTCTATTCTGATGTATATACAATACTTAGGGCTTACTCTTACTCTTTCAATATCAATGGTTCCATAAAGCTACTTCTAATTTTTAATTAATTCTATTTTTAATTTTCTATATTTTTGTTACTTTAATTATAATTACATTTTAAACTCTAATTTTGTTTACATTTTTCTAATTTGCCATTTTTTTCTTTGTTATTTGTTTTTCCAATTTGTTAACCAGCAATTTGCAGCCATTCTTGAAGCTGTTGGAGCTCTGTAAAGACTTTGAGGGAAAAGAAAGTATATTTTATTGAAGGTTATTACCATGGTAGGAAGTTAATTCACTAACTCTGGCAGTAGAATCACTGCAACTACTAAGCATTAAAAGGCAGTTAACATAATCATTGTATTAGTCTTGTGGGTTTTTTTTTTGTGTAACATTGGTTAAAACATGTCTGCTATTGTCTGTTCAAAACTTAGAAAAATTGAGTTATGAAAAAGCGCGGACCATCAGTCTGTGATGGTCTTTGGTGTTTGGTTCTGAGTAGATTTAACTTGAATGGTCAAGATCTTTATGTTGGACGTCCCAAAAATCTAAGATGATGACATTTTTAATTTGCAATCTTTGTTGCATCAAGAGGTTCAGGAGCTATGCTGAAATAATATACTATTTGTTCACCTAGATTTTTGGGACAAGTCTTCTTGAAACTTGTCTTCACTGAGGCTATCATTAACAATGAACCCAGAATATAGTGCCAGAATCTACTTTGCAAAGTGTAAATAATGCTTTGAGCCTGAGGCACTGCAGTTCAGTTTGGCATTTGTAAAGGCACTGAGCTTTTTAGGAGGAGGAAGCATCAACAAGAAGCTTCACAAGAAAATTACTGGTTTTGGCCAGTCCAGGGAGTGAGAGATCCTTTGGGACCCTCTTGAAATTCCTAAATGTTTTGAATTGCCAGCAGAGGATTTATGTTCTACCTCTTTAATCTTAGAGAATCAAATGCATCACCAAGATACTGTCAATCAGCTTCTCCCATAAGATTTTTAAGTGCAGTTGCTGACTCTGCTCCATTTTAAATATATTGGTGATGGTCTACTGTGAAGATCTTTGCTAATGGCTGTAGTTTTAGGAAGACTCTAAACAGGAAGATTAAGACCCAAAATTGCTTTGGTATGGGAAGAATAGCAAGCGGTGAACATGATATTAGTTTTTAAAAAATAGTTTCAAGGAAATCCATAACAAAACAAAACCCAAGCAATTAAATGTGCATTTCAGTGAAGTTTGCAGAAACTATAATAAATGGAATTAATGGTTAAAGGCTAATATCATATTATGGAATATTTTATATAAATTTTGTAATGGGTGATAGATCTGGTGATTTATCTGAAGGAGTCAGTGAGCAAATTAAAAGTATAGTTATGTATTTTAATGAAGACCTTTACCAACAAATCTTAAAGAAACTAAGCTGCCGTGGTAAAAACATTGTCTGTCACTCTGGGAGAAGAGTTATTTAAGTGGCTCAAAGATAAAGCATCACTTTGGCATTTTTGAAACCAAAGATGAGCTTGTGCTTGGCATGCTCTGTGCAATTCTCATCTCTTCTGTCCATCTCCCTTCAAAATGATGGATTGGATGTTTAAAAAAATTCGGAGCAAAACAAAGAAGTGCAATCAAAGATAAAGAGCTGGCTGGATTAAGTTCTTTAGCTTGGATAACTTGGCAAAGGAATATATAAAAGAGCTGAGTTGCATTAAGAAGGTGAATAGGGAATACTTGCTTTTCTACTGATTAAACACAGAACTGCTGAGTGATAGGCTTAAAAAGGAGGAGGGGGAAAAAAAGATAACTAAGCCATGGAGCCACTTGTCAAAGGCTGCATAACTTTACTGGAGTTTGTTTGAGGAAAAAGTGTCGAACAGCTTTAATTGCAAAGTTACCACCTTGTGTTGGGGAAGCCCTAGCCCTGCAGCTGGAAGCTGGAAAAATGCTGCCAAAAAAATGCTGCACTTATGCTCTTATGGAGCAGTTTGCTGTTAGAGATGAAGGAAAAGTTAGAGATGAAAGGATTGAACCCAATATAGCCCATTAGAGGTTTCAGCCATAAGCCACATCCTTTGCAAGGCTTGTGATAAGTACAGAATTGAGGGTGTCAGTGGGATTTATCCTGAGGACTGTAGTTTGTGTTCAGCAGAAGAGTTTTCGTAAGTTCATGCAGAACCTGTATATTTTGGAAACTGCTGACACAGTTTTATAGTCTTTCCTCAAAAATTACTTTTTTATCAAGAAGACAGTGAGTATATTTGTAATCAGGTGTGAATACTTATCTAGAAAACATTGTTTTCTATGAAATATGCAGTGCTAGCAGAATGCTTTACAATGAAAATGTTTCATCTTCTGTGTAAAACTTACAACATCAACTTTGGGGTATGTAAGTGTCCATTTTTAGGTTTCCCATCTTTTATATATCTTTATATCTTTTATCCATATTTGAACTGTCATCTGGCCTTGCCCATATCCAAAAATCTTTCTTGAACACTTTTTATTGCTGTTTTAACAGCTTCTTTAACAATTAATACATCCACTTGCATAAAACTGACTTCTGATTGTGCAACTGAAGAGAAGATTGGTCCTCTGACCAGTTTGCAATATAAGTTTGCAATATAAGAATCAGTGCCTGGTTTTTAATAATGTGTTATATTTTCCGTCATCTTAATGGCCCTGGAAAGAGGAGAAGCAGTGTGTACTGGCTGAAGGCAATATTGTCAAATTATTGGCAAACTTTTTTTTTTTTTTCAATTCGACTAGTTCTTTTTTCTCCTCTAATGACATAAAAGGTTGTTTTCTTTCCCTCTTTCCTTCATCTCTGTAAAATTATTCCATCGTCACCTATTTAAGGAAAAAGTTGTGGGCTGTCTTTAGCCACAGCCTACAGAGTCAGAATGTTCTTCCTAATGAAAACTGTAGTAAAGGTCATACGTGCGGTATATTAAGTAGTGCAACAAAGGCTGCTATATCGTTCAGAGGGCACTGTTTTCCCAAGGCCCTTAGCTTAGAGTTCCAAATTTCCTTCATTTTCTGATCCTGGAAAAAAGTACTCTGAAATTCTTTGTGTGTTTTTTTAACTAACATAACTCAGTATGGAAAGGCAAAGAATCTAAAATGTTGACATTTCTGAAGTGGAGGTTAATAAGAAATGTTGCTTTTTGTTTGAAAATGTTTCCTGACAAAGGGGTAGAAAAAGTAATATAGATGAGATAGGTAGATATGTATGTGTGCATACGTTTCAATAAGTATTTTGTGCATACAAGCACACACATGTGATACTCAAACATTTTTACATTCCTTTTTCATATGTATTTCCCTCTCAAAAAGTTGGGAAGAAAAAATACTCATGCATGTAAAGTCTCTGTAAATATGTATTTTGGAAAAGGCCAAACAGACATACTCTGCTATCAGAATGAACGTACCCAGGGTAGTGGCTTCTCTGATGGAAGTAGGTTTTGCTGTTTGCAGTTCTCTTTACGGTGTTACAAGCAGAGAGCACTGGGACCAGAGTACAAGTCTGTGTGCACCCTTCTATTGCTTTGACAGTATCTGCTTGAGGTGCAAACAACCAGTGGAGGGATCCAAGCAGCAGCAGGTGGTGACGTATGAGCAGAGATGCTGAAG
>JAUBNY010000001.1:10228433-10239854 GCA_032275445.1 Crypturellus soui
TTTTTTTTTTAGAGCTCATTGAAGTGATTCAAAAAAGTTATTTTATTCTGATTATTTCAAAGGTAGATTAATAATCATTGCATCATTGTGATACAAGTCTCTTGCTTGGTCAGATGTTTGCACTTCTGTGAATAATGACACAAATCATGACTTTCAATCAAGCAAATTGTTATAAAACACTTATCATTAATGGCTTTTAATTTATATTTTGTATATATTTTTGTTATATAGAAATATATTTTTGTTAATATTTTTGTTAATATAAAAATGCAATCTGTTGCATACATGTGCAAGGTGAGCACTTTATGAAATCCAGCCAATTAAAAATTTTTCAATTTTAATGTGTTGTTACTTATACAATGAAAGTGCTTATTTAATTACACGATTCTGTATGCTTATGCCTTTGCAACTATACTAGTTGCATCTAAAAGATTATCCGATATAATGTTTGATATTTTTGTGTCATGTTAAGGTTCCTTAATAGGGGATATTTATAAAGCATTCTCCACTAGCATATCATTAGCATATGTGGTAGTATGCTTTGAAACATTCAGAACTCAGAGGTAATTCATAGTATTCAGCGGCATATGTAATTCTGCATCATGTAACAGCAAGAATCCACATGAAAGATTTAAAAATTATACCTTGGCCCAGAATTAGCTTTCATTTCATATCTGGGAAAATTAATCTCCTGTAAGCATTATAATAAAAATATTAAAGAAAAGAAAAAAAGGCCTCAGAAAGACCTGTACAAAAATGTGCCAGTCTCATTGCAAAACAAGACTGGCATAAGGCCAAAAAAAAATACCAAATTACATTCTCCCCCATGTGTTCCAAGCTAGAAGTGATACTCTGATTGTTACAATGCCAACAGATTGATTTAAAAGCTGTAAATTTAGAGCAAAAGCTTTAAATAGATGTCAGAAGGAGAGGAAAGAGAAAGCCAGTTGCCACAGTTTGCAAGTGGAAGCAACAGTTCTGGGACACCCAGAACAAGGAGATGAGAGAGTTCATAATAACCAAGAAAAGGTATTTATTTCACAAACACGGGAAAATTCTAGACAATCCCATGTTTTTTGTTATTAGTGTTGTCAGATCTATTATCTGAGCACAGGAGGTCAAAAGCTAAAAATACAGCCAATTTCCAGGTGGAACTGGAAGTATTAAGTATTAACATTCCAAGTACAATAAAGAGCAGGGAGAAATGTACTGGAATGTACACTTCTACTTTATAATATAAATCATTGCACTTCTATAGACTATTCTCCTCAGTCATCACTATGAACATTCATAGTATTAGTTTTTCTTGGTACTTTTTAAATTTTGCATTTATTTTTATATTTTTTTCCATGAAAGTAGTAAGTCTGACTATTTAAAAGCTAAAGTGTTTATACAGGTTAATAAGTTGCAATTTATTTTACAGTCTTAAATCTTGGTAAGATCTCTGAACTCTGTAATAGTACACAAATATAATCTTCATGGTAAAACAAAAATATGCTTGAAAAGAAGTATTAAGTGAATAATGTTGCTTACAATGCCACTGAGCAACATTTAAGTGTGGTTTAAAGTATAATACAGTTGTTTTCACAAAATCTGATTAAAGTAAATACTGAAGAACTAAATAAGGTAGCATTACTAGAATGAAAAACTGAAACTCTTATATTGCACAAATTAATTAAACAACTGTGGAATACTTACAAGATTTTTAATCACTTCAGCACCAAGCTAGTGCATAAAGATGGGCAGAGAAAGACCTTATTAATCTCTATAACTTTCAACAGCAACACCAAATTCTAAATACATTTAGTTTCATTTCTAATGCATAAAATGATATAAATAAAGCATGTTTTTTCTATTACAATTAAAAAAACACTTTTTCATATATTTGAAAACAATTTTAGTTTCAAATTGTTGGCGTCAGTACAATGCTATTCAGTATAATTAAACATGAATATAATTTTGCACACACAATTAAATATTCTGTAACTGTACTTTAGAAATCATTAGCCTGATTGAATACATAACGAAGACTGATCAAATGTCACTTACTACCGTAGTTTCATCATTAGTTCATTGTATGAAAACCCGAGATTCAAATTTAAAGACGAACGATTTAGTTAATCTATACACAAACAAGATTTTGAGCAGATTGCTAATAAGGTTTTCAATAAGAAAATATGTTTGTCTTTGTTGATATTTTGCCTTTTTGAGTAATTTCAGATTTTCATAAACAAAATTTTCTCTTCCATTTAAAAAGTTCAATTGGAATAGAAGCAGAATATCCTTTAGAGATTATCAGAGTATCAAAACTATCAAGAAAGTTTTTCTAAATACATTTGGGGCCTAATTTACCATTTGAAATTAAGTTCTTAGCATAAATGTGCAACAGTTGTATGTTAACCATTGGAAAGTTCTGTGGGAATTAAAGTGTTTATTACCAAAGACACTTCCATGTGTCTTGTTCAGTCATCAGGAGTTGATTTTCTTCTTGCTGCATATTAGTAATAGTTAAAGTAACTAATTCCTACGTTATCCCTGATAGAATTTCTCAGGCTTCCAGTTTGCCATTCATACCAGTCAGGAGCCATTTCTTTCTGGCTGGAAAGCTGAATCAGCGTCTGGCAACATCTGGTGTTCAGGTTTTACTCCAAACTCTTACCTCTGTCTCACATCAGCATATTAGCTTTGAACAATATAGAAATTATTGAGAAGAGTCATAATGATTTTCAAAATTGCTTTGGGTAGGTAGAGAATTCAAAAGGAAAGCCAGCAGTTGCTGCTGACAAAGTTCACTATCTCAGCTGGCAAGATTCACTGTGTCCAAGCAGGAATTTACAATATTTAAATAATCTAGTTGCAGTATAAGGTCAAGTAAGATTTTGATTTTTTTACTATTGCATTGACTGAAACTTTGCAGGGAATTTATAGCAGAGCTATAAATTTGATCTTAGGCAGTTACAGTGGAGCCCCAGCCGGAGTGTGTGCGGGTGTGTGCTGTGCTTGCCTGTTACTCACCTGGCTGGGAGAAGAGTGTGTCTGTGCTTGAACAAAATGCTGTGTTTTGGAATTACAGAAGAGAAATATGGATGACCAGTAAGCTGTCTGGGGACTAATGTGACCAAAGAGATTTTTTTTTTACTTACATATATATGGTGAGCTCACAAGCCATGCTTATGTTGATGAGTTTTATCAAATGTTTGTGCTAAGTCAGAGGTAAGCCTTAAGCTCTATTAAGAGGTCAGCCTTAAGTTCTATTCTGCAGGAAATTCTCATTTAACAAATTCAAGTGTGCAGGGACAACACCTGTGCATAATACCAGGCAAAATAAGCAGGGTTTAGAGTAGGCAGTTTGCTGTTTGTGTTGCATATTTTTAATAGCTCACCACACTTCTGGAAAGTTCAACTGGACAGAAATAAACCCTTGATATAATACTACATTAATTAGAAAAAAATCTTGTTGATTTGTGCAGTTAAAGAAGTGTTTAGTGGACCTTGGAATGTATATGTAGCACAAGACAAATATATGTGGTGTATGTGTTTTTCCACAGATACTAGACTTCAGATTAAATTTGACTTAAAGAAATATCTTTTTTTTCCTCTTTTTTTTCTTTTTTTTTTCCCTGGATTTACACAAGGCAATGTGAATATGCATTCTTAATTTGATTTCATCAAACAATTTTGCTTGCCTTGATTGTCGTATTCCATAGCACAAGTTTGTTTCTTCTTTCCTTTTTGTTAAAGGAAGGATCAAATATTCTTCCTCAATATATTGATGTAGAACAGTGACTTCAGGTATTTTGGTGGTCAAGTCATGCTGGATGTCACTAATACACACAAATGAAAATGTTATTTTTTTATCTGAAATCAGTATTTATTCTAATAAGATTAATGTCTTTACACTTTCCACAACTCCTTCATATTTATACACTTCACTGTTAGAGATTCTTTATTATTTCTTTTTAAGACTGTTACATAAATAGCACAGTGGATATTTGTAGCATCTTATTAGTAATTTACCATATTTTCACATCCTCCCAATAACTAGTTACTCGTGCTTTGCCAGTATCTGTAGATAAATAATATTTCTTATGGGCAGTTATTAAACCTAAGATTTTCCTCATTTTTCTTGAAAGCAGTTGATGGAAGCCAAGAAGATTATGCCTACTTTTCTGTTTATAAAATCATAGGCTCATGCTGAAATGCAAGTTTTGCATGCTTACAGTTTTGCAAAAAAGCTTTTTATCTATTGTGATTTATGCGTATCTGACTGTGGAAGTGAGTGCTGTCCTATTTACATAATAGGACAATAATAGTAATAAGATTAATCCTAGGTAGTGTGTAGCAGGTTTTCATTTTTCCTTTTGGATGTATCATTTGATACAAAGAGCAGTATAGTATTGTGACTTTTTGGTCTCCTCCTTCCTTCTTAGTTTACTTAAATTCTAAATAATTAAAAATGCATTTTATATAGTACATTAGATATTTAAATTCTTTTTGGATGTTATACCACTTCAGAATTCATGTATTCTATTTTAATCAGAAGATCTGTTTCACCAAATTTTCTTTGTGAAAAAAGGGGTTGTTTGAACTGTTTAGAAATGTATTAAATAATTCCATTCTTTTGCAGTTTTAAGGACTATCTTTTTAAAACCTGTAGCATAATTTTATTATCAGAAACTGCAGCAGAAGTATTTAAAAAAAAAAAAACCCAAAACTTAAGTCTGAAAGTTGACAATAATTATCTCTTGCTTGTTCATTCCATATACATACTTCTTTCCAGTGAAATGGAAAATTTAAATGTAGAATTATGACTCTCCAAATTACCTTTATCAGTAAAATAGCTTCTACTCACAATTACTTACAAAGTAGAAAGAATGAGCCTTTTCAGTCGATGCATTTTCTATTCCAGTCTTTCATCAATTGTATGTAATGCATGGAGTTTAGTAGCCTATTTTCAACACAGAGCAGAAAGTAACTTTCAAAAAATTCATTAAGACTATTAAGAGCTGTAGTTGAAATATCACAGTTGACACCATTTATAGTTCTTCTTTACTTACTTTAAATAGCTGTGAATAATCAAGTGAGATTTTTTTCTGCTGTGTGAAGAACAAAAACGGTAGGTAGTATTTGAGAATTAAAGCTTCAGTAAAAATAAAGCTGAGTCTTTGTGTCCTGCTTGATGTAGTGGATTATCTAATTAGTAGTCTGCAATATAGAAATATAAATGTGATATTTTTAAGATAACTTTAACATTGTATCTCACTACAGCTTATTAAACTTTTGGGTAAATTTGCCTGAGCAAAGGCAGGTACCTGGTTGTAATTCTGCATTTTGCTTGAATAGTTGTTAGTGGCTTTCAGCCATCCACGCATCCAGCCATGTGGAAAATGAAAATACAAGAGCTTCCAAAGCTTGTATTGTCTTCAAAATGTGGACTTCTAAGTATAAACTGCCTTGGTCTGTTTTTAAATCTATTTCTCTAAGACAGGGCCTATGCATTTGCTCCTTCTATCATTCCAGGAATGTTTCAGGCTAAAAATTTGTTTCACCAGCATTTTAGAGAGGGACAGAGGCCTCTAATCATGCAGAATTCCCCAACTTTCAGCTCAATTCTTCCTCGGAAGGAAAGCGTCCCAAATTAGTACTGCTGCTGAAGCCAGGCTGCGGAGCAGCTCGAGCCAGTAGTTGTTGCTTTTGGAGGGCTCGTTATGGTTGGACTCTTGGAGCGTGTAAGCTCTGGAGCTTATGGAGAGCCCAGGAAGGAAGGGTAACGGTGATGTGAGGAGGTTGGGTTCCTTGAGAAAGGATGAAGGTTAGTCACTGGGTCTTGGGACTAGACAGTGGATGTTTTTAGGCATAGTGGAACATGAATCACACCCTTCTTTTATTTAAAAATTTGGAATGCAAGTTGACAGATACAAAATACAATGGTAACACAGTCGTGCTTTTCCTGTATGCTGAGGGACTGAGAGAAGAATTATCCATCATTTGATGCTACAACTTAAAAGTGAACATAGCTGTTGCCTTCCTACCCTTGTTCTCTACCTCTTCACATCCTGTATTAATATTTCAGTCCATTATATAACAGGAATTTTTTAATTACTTTTATTGGGGTGCACATGGAAATTAAGAGAATCATTTAAAGATGGATTGCACATCCCTAATTACAGTTTTTAAAAAATATTTCACAGAAGTAACAGATAGTTCTCAGTATATAAACAATTTTATTTAGTTGTCTATGTTTGTATAGTACTTTAGAAGAATAGTACTTTAAAGAAAAAAGATACAGAGTCTGACTGGAAAGAGCCCCGAGTCACAGATGACTAGAGACTGTGTGTGCCATGGAGAAATGTCTTTGCTTTACACACTTTGGCATCTGGACTTGTCCACCGTTTGAGACAGGATGATACCCTAGAGGGACTTTGGTGTGATCTATTCTTGCTGTTCAACAGCAATATATATTGTTGTATATATTGCTGTTCAATATATATTGTTGCTGTTGTGCATATATTGTGTATATATATACATACATATATATATGTGTGTGTGTGTGTATACACACATGCATATGTATATACACACACATCTATACATATATATATATAATATTAAAAAAAACTCATTGTGATTGTTAATATCAGAAAGATTTTTACTACTTTCTTCCATATTGGAACATCTCTAGCATTATTGATTGAAGGTTTCTTATATCTGTATAAACTGTCTTGAGAAAAAAATGGAATGAATAGCTTCTTAACAGCTGATGAATTTTTAAATAAATAAAAATAGTGTTTTGTTAGGTCATTTTATAGAACCCACCTACAATTTGTAAATACAGGCTGAAATTTAATTGTAGTTAACTTGAATGAAATGTTGTTCCCTAGGTTGGTGCATGTTCACATCTCTCTCATTTTCTGTTGCAACTATTTCAACATAGAGGTCCAGGAAGCAAACTTGGTTGTGTAGGCCTGCTTCTGATGTGTCTATTCAGAAAGACTCAGATGTTTTGGATGTTTTCCAAATGCCTTTAACCAGCTGCTGTAATAAATAGTTTAATTTCTGCTATCTTAATCTTTAGGCGGTGTTACCACATGATAGTTCTGCTGTGCTCTTGGGACTCTTCTGTTGGTGCCTTTTAAGTTCTTCCCAAGCTATGTAAAATGAGAACTCTGGAAGTTTAGCTTGTATTCATTCTTTTAGCAGTAAATTTTCTGTGAATGTAGATGAAGGATGATGCGAGGAGCAGAATCTCCAGAGAATGTATTTTGTAAAGAAATTCTGTAGACCTTTTTAGAGTGCTTGTCATATGTTCAGCCCAAATAGTGGCTAACATTATGTACAACTGCTGCAGTTGTAATTTACAGATTGCTGTTATAATACCTAAGCGTCTTATCTTAAAACTTACTCACAGGGTGTCTTTGATCCTTTTTGGGGAGAAATTCTGCTTGACACACAAAGACCACACTGATTTATTAATTTTGTTAGCTATAGAAACAATGTATGCATGTGATTAGCCCAGCTTTCAAATAGTAAACGTGACATAGTAAAGAAAATTTTTATGAGTATTACTTTAAAGATGTGTATAGACTTATATTTATTCTTTTTTTACTAAAATTTTTTTCAAAGTACAAGTTACTGGAATCTCCTTACTCTGTCTCTTAAACATAAATCTTAAACATTTGTTTTAATGGACCAGAATTTTTTCTCTTTTCAGGAAAACATAACCATTTCTCTGCATTTTATACTACTTATTGTCTCCCTCTTATCAATTGTTTTTGAAAACAATTATGATATATGCAAACCTTGTTGCTTGTATTCCTGCCATAAATAAATTAGAGTCCAAGTATATGTATAACTAATCATTTCACCTTATAGCCTTGTATATTTTGTTTTGTGGTATGCTGTAAAATAGTCACCTCAATCCTAATGTAAAATAGCACAACTAAGAGCAGTTTACTAAAGACAAAACTGAACCCAATGTGATGTTCTTTGTATGTTACTTCCCCTTTCTGGATTTTCATTTAGTTGTAAGATTGTGTATATACCACCAATTTTATCTGCTTAGATGGGAAAAATGCTTTTTCCAAAAGCATTTGATAAATATTGACTGCAGAAAAGTTGCACTGAAATACCTGTTCATTCTGTCTTCAGAGCAAGTTCATAGGCACTTGGACCAGCATGAGGTGAAATACTTGCAATTTGCTTTCCGTTGGATGAATAACTTGCTGATGAGAGAAGTCCCTTTACGGTGTACCATCAGGCTGTGGGACACATACCAAGTCAGTACTACTTTTATACATTCACAATTCCGAATGTTTTATGTTTTGGAAATGTAAGTATTTTTGCTTATTAACTTCCCTGAATGTTTTGTGACTGAGAACCGTAGCAATAAGGAGAGGAAAAAATCTTCAGTGATCGTTACCACTTTGAAAATACTTCATGCCTTTGGTTATCCTGCCCTTTAAAAACAAGCAAAATTGATACCATCGCAATTTATGGTACTGAAATGAACACCTACTCAGAACATGGTTTAATGTCAATACCCTCTCCTAGCTCTTCCGCAAAAAGCAAGATATTAAGTTTTACTTAATGCCCTTCATTGATTTTAAGTTCTAGACTTCTTTTTGTCCTAGTTAGCTCCAGTATTGGTTTCTAGTCTTCAATTCCCAGTGCTCATTCTTCACCCATATTTTCCGTGTTATTTCTTTGGACTAGACACCTTATGCTACTGAACTCTCGGTGAGATAATTGTTTTTTCTCAATAATTTAATACCCATCTGCTTAGTGGTAAGTGAAAAAAGTCATATCGGAGAAAAAAGATTTTCCTGATCTTAATTCTGTTTCTTAATATTTCAGTGACTTATGGCTGCAATTTTTAAATGTACATTTAAACAATGCACTCCTATTAAGTGTGTTAAAATTAGCTTAAACAGGTTAAAAGCTTAAAAATAATTTATGGAAAATTTCAGTTGAATTAATTTAGTAGACATGGGGGTGACTGAAGTAAATCATAATAATGTCTCATAAAGAGACCTAAAGTATTTTAATATCCGTGTCATTCCAACTGCTTGTTATGTAGCAGTTAGTAGTTAATAGTCAGTTAGACCTTAATGGCAGAAAGTGCACTTAGAGAATCTAAATTCAGAGAATTCTGAATTCAGAGAACTAAACCTTTGGCAGAGAATTTGAATTGCTTGTTATTTCGTTAAAGAATCTAGTAAGTTGTTTCAACAGAGTGTTTTCTAGAAAGACGTCCACAATCTGATATGAAAATGTCAAGAAATGAGGAAGCTGTCATTTTTCCTGGTAGTCTGTCAGTACAAGTTTTATTTGGTGGTTTATTTTCAACAGAGTTGTTGAATTAACTAATTATTGCCTCTTCCTATGATCTCTTCCTATGCAGTTGCATACTTTGATAATAGTCTGTTATTGTCCGAGATTAATCTATTATTCTCTCTAGCTTCTGTTAGTACGTGGAGGCTTCCTCTGGTGGAAAGTAGTGATACTTCACAAGATCTTTCTGATAAACTAACATTTTTGAGCTATTCAAGTGTTTCAGTGTAGCTGATTTTCTCCTGTCATGAATATTTTTTGTTGCCATTGCTACAGAATTTCAAACTTCTGAAGTATTTTTTTTACTGTATTGACTCTAGCACTGTGTCCTATAGTTCAACATTGGCCTCATCAATATGCTGTATTTAGAGATATAAAATGTCTTCCTTGTTCCAGATCGCTACACAGATACATCCAAGGATTAGCTGTTTTTGCCAGAATTTCCCTCTGAGTTTATGATGTGTGAACTGTGATTCCTCAGTAGGTTTTTTCATGAAAGTAAGATTTTTATCTTACTCTCTTAAACTGTCACCATGCTGAACATAATCATCTCTTATCCATAGACATGCTAGTCTATAGGCAACTGTCGCATTCCAGGTCAGTGTGATCTTTAAAAAAAAAAAAAACCTAAATTTGATAATTCTGAGGTTCTAGTTTAATTTCTGCTTAGTGCAAATATTGTTTTCTTACAATAATCTGTAGTATTTTAAAAGTAAATACCTATTTACTTGGGATTTCCAAGTTCATCTTTTAAATTAAATTTTATAATACCAAATAACTTTTTTGTATATAGACTCCTATATAAGGAGCATTTTTTATTTTGACTGTATACATGCATCAAATCTACTTTGTTTCTTAGATTTTGTTATTTAGTACACTGTTCCATCTACCCTTTCTTTCTAATTGGGTATTTTAGCCCAATAAGAATATGTTATTGTAGGTCACCTTCTGAAAAAAAAACCTAAAACAGTGTTGCAAATTGCTTATTAGATTTCATTTGTGCTTACATCAAATTTCTTCTTATCCAGTACCAATAATAAGACTAATAAATGCAGTATAACTACAAGAGCTGGTAAAGTTTGTGCTGACGTGTTAAGTAGTAACATTATAGATTTCTGCACAGATAACTTGTCATTAAGCCATTTCAGTTGCATATAATTTTTAACTTAATCTTTAACATTTTATGGAAGTTTTCAGACTGGCACTTTGTAAAAGGTTTAGAGATGGAATTTGTTCAATTAACTTCATCTTCTGAATCCTGATTTTAACAGTAAATCCAAGTAGACCAAAATATCATTTTAGAGCCATGTTGGTAAAGAAGTTTTGCTGTCTAGCTGTGGACCTGTGAGGGTTGATTTGAAAGAGGCATTAAAAATTTGTAGAGGCAGATATATAATAGGCAATCATATTTTTGAAAGAAACTTTAGCTTTTTAGGCATAGATGGAAACACAAATGCTACCAAAAATTGCAAGAGCCTGGATACTACTTGATATTTAATTGTTTTCCTCTATGTGCTCAAGGGGTAATGATACAGTTATCAGGCTTGGTTTTGCTACATTGTGTCCTAAGGTAAGAAAATAAGCAGATTTGGGATTTTGCCTTGGATTTACAAAGCAATGCCTTCTGCTAAAAGCTGAGCTCATTTTCTCATGACCAGAAGTAGGGTGGTTCAGGGGCATGACAGCACACTTAGTATTTGGCTGTTAAATATTGCTAACTGTGACAGATAACTGCTGCTCTTTGAAATTGTTTGAAAAGTTACTTGATAATTTTTGTCATTCTTGAATAAATTTCAGTGCAGTCAGGACTGGACACTTAAATGATGTCCTGCTATTTCTAAAGAAAGGTGTTCTGGCCCGTATCTCATCTTCTGTCGAGTTTAATTCTGAATTCATCGGTCACTTGTTATGCTCTGTGAAATAAGTCATTGTACTTCATATAATCAAAAATATATGTACTTGAACTAATTATAGTTGAGTGAAAATACTTTGCAAAGGTTCATAAATCTTTCCTTTTACTGAAGTTAACATTCTGGTATTCTAGAACTGTATCTCAGTGATTAAAATATTGCTGTCCTTTATAGCAGAGCT
>JAUBNY010000001.1:10254208-10298505 GCA_032275445.1 Crypturellus soui
AAGAAGGGCGATGAAGCTAGGGAAGGGGCTGCAGCACAGACCTTACAAGGAGCCGCTGAGGGAGCTGGGGTTATTTCGTATGGAGACAAGGAGGCTCAGGAGAGGCCTTATCGTGCCCTACAGCTACTTGAAAGGAGTTTGTAGTGAGGCGGGAGTCAATCTCTTCTACGAAACAACTACACGCAGAACAAGAGGAAATGGCTTCAAGTTATGCTAGGACGGGTTCAGCTTAGACGTTAGGAAGAATTTCTACGCGGCGAGAGTGGTGAAGCGTTGGAACAGGCTGCTTGGGGGGAAGTCATGGAGACACCGTCTCTGACAGTGTACAAGTAACATGGATAAAGCACTTTATTGCACATACTTGTAACTATTTTTTTTTTTTAAGAAAGGCCTATATAATTAGTTTTAGTTGCTCAGCTATGATAAGGAAAGAACCATTTACTGCTTTCTGTTGTGTCGTCTCTCCCATGGCTGAAAGTTCTCTCTTATGTTCTTATGTTAATAAAAATTTTACTTGAGGGGGAAGAATCAAAATATCATAGTACCTGGGAGAAAGTAGAAGCATAAACACATTTGCTTTGGAGATCACGAAGTAGAGGACTTAGGGAATTACTGAACTGACAGTCCTGTGCTGACAAAGTCTAAAAGGGAGGGTCGTTTCCAGGATAGCTGCTGTGTCCTTTTTGCCTTATGTACCTGTGTCTTTCCGTCATTCAGCGATCTTCTATATTACTGAATGTTCCTCATGAAGGATTGTCAAATTTAATAATTTTAAATCTCATTGTGAAAATAAGTTATTTTTTAAAAAATGTTTAGTAAAAAGAATCTGTCTAGATGAAAAATACTGTTTTGTAGCTGATCAGAAAATAGTTTTGTTATAACAGACTGTTGAAATTGTTTTCATAGAATATCTTATAATGCATTTATTACTTAAAGTCCACCAGTATGTTTGAGCTGGAAAGGTGTGCTTTGTTGGTCTGCTTGTTTTCTCAGTTAAATCACAATTTGCCTTTTCTGACTGAGTATATTTAATAGATTTTAAAAAGTCATTCCTAATGGTGATATTAACAAAAATTCAGTTTTCTGCCTAAGTTGCCCAATAACTGTATAGCTACAGAAGTCTACATTCTGTGGATATGTTAGTAAGGATTTCATAACGGCTGAATAAAAATGCTTATTTTGTCGAAAGCAATCTGGATGTCAGCAAACAGTGCAGGAGGGGGATAGACTGAACCACCAGAATATGCTACTTATTATACATAGAATATCAAAAAGCATTCATTTTTGAATCTGCATTTTTTTTCTGTTTAATATAATGAGCAAGAGCTATGTTTAGGTCCTTCAATCAGCAAAAATAAAAAGAGCTTAAAGCCAGTTGTGTATTAATAGTTGAGACATTCTGTACTGAAATTGCAAATGTCTTTCTCACTAAAACTAATAATTATTCAGCCTCGCTTTTCTTCTGGCAGACACAATGCCTGTCAGTTCTGGCTGTACTATGAATTGCATCACTTACGTCCACTATAAACTTTGTGTATTCAACCGTTACGTGCTGTGCTTAGTATATTATTCTATAGTTTCGTAGCATTTTCACCTGGCAGATGTTTATTTTTGCCACGCACGCATTCCTCTGCAGGAGGGGCTGTGAATGCGGGCACTGGGCAGCAGTGGCTCATTGCTATTCCCGCAGCGTGGCCTGCTCCGTTGCGAGGGCGCCCGCTCCTTGGCATTCATTCCCTCGCACTGATGCGATAACAGAATAAAGGAGCTTTACAGCTGATTGAAGTCAAGTAGCAGGGCCATGGGAAAGGCTCGCAAAAAGATTACTGATGAACGCTGTAACTGCTGGAGGTTGGGCTAGCAATTGTGCCTGTCCAGGCTTCCTCATTGAGGATGAATAATGAAGGAGAGGGCGGGCTGGCAATTATGCGTTACCTGCACTGCTGCTTCTAGAGAGAAGATGGTGGTGTCTGTTTGGGCTTCAAATTGTTAATGATTGTATAATAAATACTTAGTAATATCTCTAAAAACTTCAGTTTGATTTTAGAGGGTAAGAGGAGCAGTGGCTGCATTATTTCTCCAGTTCTGAGTACCAGAGCTCACTCCAAAAGGTGACTGACTGTCTCATAAATTAATGGAAATCCTATTTTTTTGTGTGTTTCTCTTGTGACAGGAGACAGATTGAAGGCTTTGAAATTATTCCATTGTATGGAACATTCTTTGCTTATAAACTGAGCAGATGGCTGAGATAAAATTGCAGACTCTTCTGCAGTGCAGTTTGGCTGAATGTGTTTGAAAGTAAAATATTTTATTTGTGTGAGATTGTCTTTTCTTGCAGAGGCAGAATATACAGGAAGTATTATGTCAGATTCCCATTCAGGATCTCATATATATATATTTATATATATATATTTATATATATATTTATATTGCTTTCAAAAACTGATAGAAATAGAGGATGTAAAGACTTCGTAGGAAATCTGTCACGTGCAAGAGAATAGCTCTTACTACCTGTACAGTTTCTCACAGATCCTTGCATATGTACTAAGCCTCATGTTGTTTAGGGTTTTGAGGTGGGCTAATACAGCCTATCCTATTTGCAAGCATTCTAGAAAGGCTTTCAAATTCATTTAAATACAGGATTTATTAAATACTAGCTAGAACACTTAGTTTCTTAAGTAGAAATAATTTTATGAATAGTTAAGATAGAACCAGGAGTAAAAGGAGCTTATAATGCCGTTCTTCGCCTCTTGAGTAGATATTTTTTTAGGGTAGGTTTGATTCCAGGTTTGATTTCTACCTTTGACAGTCTGTGTTAGTAAATAGTGCTGTGCAGTAGGAGTGGATCTGCGATACAAACCACAATTCAGTATGTGATAGTACACTGCAAGGATTGTGAGATATGTTACAAAACAATGCTTCTGAGCCCAAACAAAACACTGCTGTGTCTCTAATGAGTTTCCAAATCATAGCAAGGTCGTCGGAGTCCTCTCTGGCCTGTATCAGAGATCTGTCTTCACTTCTGACTCCTCTGCACTTCCTGCTCCTCCTATCAGTCTTTCTGTCTCTTTTTGGGGTGTGCCCCCATATATTTGTATGTATGTATATTTTTATATATACATATACATATGTATTTTTAATATATATTTTCTTATTTATTTATTTTTCTGCTGCTTTTCAGCTATGAGCACTGGAACTTTTCCTTCCTAAGTGCCCTCAGTTGCTCCTAAGGGGGAATCCACCTTTCCCTTCAGAGTATCCCATCTGGCATACTTGTTTGGAAAGACAAATAGCTCCCACAAACTGAGAACAGATCAGTAAAACCTACAGTCTCAAAATAGTCTTAAACTGGATCTTCATAAATTTCCATTTGATTATGGTACACAGGATTGTGTAACTTTAATATATCTTCTGTTGATGGTAGATGACAATAATTAGACTATGTGCTATGATTTCTTTGCCCTTCATCTATCTTTGGAGAACAACAACAGTAATTTTGTAGATCATGTTGATACCTCTGAATGAAAAAGGTATTATGAAAAGTAATAAATGGAAGTCATATCTCCAGCTTATATTTGCTATGAATTTGTTTTAATGGTATTTTTATGAAACACAATAAATATGTAGTATTATAGTATTGAAAGTTTTATTTAGTGACTTAGCAAACAGAAATAATATCTTGACTAAGGTAAATAGATATAAAAAGCTACATGGCTGCCTTCTTGCATTCTAAGCAAAATACGTAGTTTATTTCGGGATAGAAATGTGGCCTAGGAGGTTAGAGCAATAGAAATAACTGAAAAGCCTGTTTTTTTTCCTTCTGCATTAAAATATGGTCAGTCAATTCTTTGTTTTGGTTTTTGCAAAAATTATGGATGAAAATTGACAGATATATTTAAGAGCCTACCATTTTCCTTTCTTTTTATAAGTGGAGACCATTTTTTGAAAGGTGTTGTGTATAATTTATTAAATATTGGACAGCTCAATAGGAACTCGATTTTTCTGAGTATCCTTAAGTACATTTTCTTATAACTGATTTTTTTCATAATTTTTCATATATGTTGTGCTAAAATATCCTCTGACAAAATTAAAATTAGTGTTTCCATAGTTATTAATGTTTTAAATTTAAATTCTAATTGTTTTCCTGTTTTTTAATAAGCATTTTTTTTCATCTTCCTAAATGGATTTTTCTTCTATTCATAGTACTTTATCAAACCTGTGGAAAACCCAGTGTGTTAGTGGAAAACAAATCAATCTGCCTTTTCTGGAAGGTACAAACAACTTTCATTAATGATACTTTTCAAAGCTTAGATTGCAGGTGCAGAAAAATACCTCTTTAAGTATGTTTTAACTTCAGGTTTGTGTTTCAGGGAAAAATCCTTTTCTGCTCCTCATGATAGCTTGTGTTTTATCTTAACCAAACACACTCACTTTTTACATGACGTTTTCGTAATTATAAGTCTTCATGTGATTTGGGGGGAAATTTTTATAAAATAATTTTTGAAATATTTTATTGTATGCTTATCACATTTTTGAAACTAAACAGTTGCTTTAGTTTGTGTTTGGACAGTTATAGGATACTTTGATGTCTTAAAGATTTATGGTGATTATCATATTTGAATGTCTTCCTTGTGAATTAGGCTCTCTATCCTTGTGATAAAGAGCTTTTCCAACTTGTGGATTCCCTTTAATACCCTGATTCATAATCATAGAATCCTTAAGGTTGGAAGGGGTCTTTAGAGATCATCCAGTCCAGCCCCACTGCACACGCAGGGTCACCTAGAGCACGTGGCACAGGACAGCATCCAAGCGGGTTTTGAAGATCTCCAGAGAAGGAGACTCCACAACCTCTCTGGCAGCCTGTTTCAGTGCTCTGTCACCCTCCCTGTCAAAAAATTTTTTCCTAAGTGGAACTTTTGATGCCTTAGTTTGTGGCCATTTCCTCTAGTCCTATTGGTGGCCACCACTGAAAAAAGGCCAGCATCTCGCTTCCTTGAGATATTTATATACACTGATCAGATCCCCTCTCAGCCTTCTCTTCTTCTGTCTGAGCAGGTCCAGCTCTCAGCCTTAAGCCTTCCTTACTCGGCCATTCTCCATTTCACATATTCTAACTGGGCTGCAACATTCCCCTCAACTCTGGCTCCTGCACCCCTTTATCGCCACCAAAACATGCCGTTCAGATACCTATGGGCTGTCAGTGAGATGGGCCTCACGAACTTCTGCTTCCTTCTTCTTTCTGTAGCAGCAGCGTCTTGCCATTTTTCAGCAGTGAGTGTGTTTGGAGAGTAGATCCTTGGAAAGAGTAATGTTGTTGGCTTTACAGTTGCTTTTGCCACCAGCCCTTTGGAAGACACTGCTCTTTTGCAGAAACGCATCTATGGAGTGATGATACCTGAGTGCTGAACATGGCTAAAGAGTAGCTGACTAATGTTCATTAATTTTATTTGCTTTTTATGCTATTTAAACATTGAAGATAATACGAGCTGCTTGCTGCCTTTGTTTACTTTGATTTATGTGGCATTATTGGTATGTTTGTTGTAACAGAAGCTGGGTGAAATGCAAAATGCACAGGCCAAGGAACGTTGTTGCATCACGTGGCTACAAAAAACCATCGTGCGATTAAATCATCAGCAACCAACAAGAATGAACGTGCAGCCAATTTGCCATCTAGGTAGACACTAATCAGATTGTTCGGTCTTAAATCAGTGTGTGCTGGTTTGCATGAAAACAGTGTCTTTGTGAGGAACTGATAGAGCAAGTTGAGGCAAACGTTCGTTCCAACTGCTTGCTCATCTCTGGTTGATCCTGGCTGATCAGGGAGAGAGAAGGGGATAAAAAGCAGGTGTTGGTCTGAGAGATAGCTATCTTGAGCAGCTTTATTATAGTTATCCTAGAAAGCTGTGTGTTATTCTTGGCTCTTGTGTCCTGATTGTGTCTCTGTTAGCTTGGAAAGCAGGACAGGAAAGCCATAGCTCCTGCTTAATTACTTTCTTGGTATTTCTGTTTACCTTATTCAAGCTGCTTTGCTTCTTATTCAAGAAAACCAGAAGATTTTTCCAGAAAATATCTGATTGGATAACCATCCTTATATGGTTTATTTCTTAAAAAATCAGGGAAGTAGTTCTCCTGATATCTTGCTATTATTTTCAAGAAATCAGGATTTTGATATATTCCCTCTTAGACCATGCAAGAGGTTTTGGTGTAAATGCCAGTTCCTGTATAATAGTAGAATGTGCTAGTATATTTCCCACAAAATATTTCTATATATATTGATATTTCTGTGTTCACCTCTATTTTACAGATGTGGGAATCTCAGGACCATGGATAAGATTTTATTGGGTTACTTAATAAGCTTTCCTCAGATGACCTCTAGTCTTTCATTTTAATGTTCATTATAATCAGAATGTTCATTTTTGTCCAAAGGGTTTTACAGATAAGCCTCCAAATCTGGATTTCTCATGTAATGCCTACAAAATTCTCAATGAGAGTGTCTCTTTGATTTTGGGAAAATACTACTAAACATGCTATTTTCTGAGAAGTTGAAATAACAGACCATAAGATTTTAATACTGTTCATTTGCTTTTAGTCTTTCAGCAAAAATGGGTTATATGTGTTTGTACAATTAGTCAATATTTCTTTTTGATTGCAATCTTCAAGGTAACTTTACTGCTTTGAGTAGATAGATTACTATCCTATATTAAAACTGTAATCAATTAATCAAATAATTATACAACTATTGGACACCTCTTTCAGAATCTCTGAAATCCTGGGGCTGAAAACTCTAGTGGTTTGTGTATGTCAGCAAAATGTGATAACTGATGAGTATCTGCAGAATAGAATATGATTGTGTTCTTGTTAATGAACTAGCAATTTAATGCAAAAAAATCAGCAATCGTATTGTTTAGTATAAAGGAAGACATGTAAATGAGGCCGGTGCTGAAATTGTGTTTAAACAAAGCTGACGGTTTCTGTATTGTACCCATTAATTAATTTCCCAACATCAAGGTTCTCTGGGAATGAACTGGAAAAATAATTAAAATGATACATGAGGTAAATAATTTAGAAATGCAAAAGGTGAAATAGGGAATTAGTTTAGTAAATATTAGTCATGCTGTTTATTTGTGCTCATTTGCCTTTTAAAGGCAGGATATTGAATAAGTAGGATCCAGTTTTGATGATGGTTTCAAAGTTTTTCCCTTTGAAATCAAAGGTGAAATACTCTTGCCTGTCCGTGTGTACTTTCAAACCTATAGTCATCTTAGAACAGTTAACGTTTATATGAAAACGTATAATAATTTTGGCTTTTGAAAGTGTTTCATGAACTCTCAAGTAATATACCTGTTGGTATAACCAGGAAGTGGATACTCTTTTAATATATAGCTACAAGTGTTTTATTAATAAAACTTTAATATACTTTATATATTACAATATTGCTACCAATTAGCTTACAGAGTTTTTCCTTGTAAAAGCAATGATAGAAGACAATCCACAGCATGCTAATGCAACAAAAATGTGTTTTTATAAGTACTTTTATGTATAGACGTAAAATTCTTCTTTAGAAGTGTCATCACAAAAAATTTTATCACCTCAGAATGATTATAATTTTTATATGACTGATGGTAAAGCTGAGAAGTTGGAGAAGACTACCCTAAAACGTGCAGTCATCTCTAAAATTAATTTTAATATTCTTTCAGCACGAGTAAATATCCCACAGCATGACTACTGTAAAGAGAAATCATTCCTCACAAATATATTAGAATTCTTTAGGAGCCAATGAGCTTATGCAGAAGGTTGATGTAGTCTACCCAAACTTGTGAAAACAATGGACAGGATGCACAAAGTGCATTAAAAAAAATACTGCTGTGGGATTAAAGTGAGTGCCCTTGTGTGGATAACTGTCTGAAACACAGAAAACAGATGGTGGGAATAAGCAGGCGGGTCTCAGGATTAGGAGAAATCCCAAGCGATATTCTGCTGAAATTTGTGATTCGCCTTTTTTGTTTCCTCTGTAATGACTTGGAAAGGGATACAGAAAGAAAACAAAGTTTGCTGACAGGACTGTGTTATTCAGAGTGATGAAGGTTGACAGCAAGGAGTTGCAGCAGGACGGGGTGCTGCTGTCCAGCCAGGCACTGAATGGCAGGTGGATTTCCGTGTAGACAAATATAAAGCGAGACTCTATGGGGTGGAGGGGACAATCCTAATTTTACCTATACAACAATGTACTTCAAAGTAACATTTTACATTCAAGAGCAAGAGAAAAATGTCAACTCCGAAGCAGTCAGGAAAGAACAGAAAGAAAAAAAAGAATCAAAGACTAGGAATTATTAGGAAAGGAAAGGAGAACAAACATTACTGTGCAACTATATACATAGATGCCCTGTCTGCATCTTAAATGCTATTCATAGTTTTTAGCCTATTTCAAAAGTGGAAAATATAGGAAAGGATGCATAAGAAAGATGAGCAAGCATGGCAGCATCTGTTATGTGTAATAAACATTCTAGTCTGCAAAAGAGACAAAGGGGAAAATAGTAAGACATATAAAAGGGGATAAAGGCTGCATGAATAAGATGAATAGGGAATGGTTGTTCATACTCTCTTTCAATGAAGTAAGTGAACTGCTTTCATTAAGACTATATAGCATGTACTTACGTTTTAGAATTCTTTGCCACAGAAGTTTGGGCAGATCAGTGAAGCCAACCCCCTTCTTGTCTATTAAATAGAAATACTCTACAGCATGTCTTAGAGATGACTGAGCAGGAGATCACTGACGGGCATACTAGTGTTCTGGGGAGGTACTGATATACTGATATATATATATGTGTGTGTGTGTGTGTGTGTATGTGTGCTTGCACTGCTTTTACACGGTCATCTTTTAGACACGTCACAGCTGGAGATAGGGCAGTTGGGTAGATGGACTTCTCAGCAGTGTGCTATTGCTGTGTTGTCCATCAGACTGTTTGAAAACTTGAATTTTGATAGCTAATTGCTGCATGGGAGGTCAAAGCCATAACTGTTGCAAAAGGCAAATTTTGGATGATTAGCCAACATGCTCCGCTCTCCGTGATGCTCTCTCTTTCTGCCATAGTTTTCTTGGATATTTTGGGAAAAAAATGCTTAAAAAATCTTTACAGCTGTGCTACTTACTCTTTGCAATAGCATAATGATTATGAACAGTATAATTTGCCTTCTTCATCTGTAACCATAAAATACTTGGCAGTCCTTGAGTGTGAACTGCAGTATGTTCAGTACTTCAGTGTATTCAATATCTCTAGTACATAGCATTAATCATATTGGAAACTTCATAAATAACCAAGTATTGCACCTTTTCTGTTGAGAAATATACTACCACAAGATATTATCCTTTTCAAATGCTGAAGTATCCAGGGCATAGAAGGTAGGTTAGACTAATCATTGACTAGACAATAATCAGGCTGGTCTTACTGCAAATTTTGCACGCGTGTTCTCTCAGTGATTGTCTAATTCAAGAAGTTTGGGGAGTGCAGTATAACGAATGCCTTTCATTTCAGCCGCCAAGGAAATCCAGCTTTTGCATGGCAATGCAATATTTGTAATTTTAACAATCTAAGTGATTTTTATTGATAATGACAGATAGTTCTTAGATAATGTGCTCTGAGTCGTTGGTAATATGTTCAGAGCAAGTCTTCGGAAAGGCTGTACATCTGTCTTGAGATCTCTTGCTAAAATATTTAAATCAAGGTCATTGTTTATATTTGATTTTAAATAGCTTTTAGCTTGTAGTCTATATTTTTGTACATTTAGAGATCAAACTATTTGTAACTTCAAAAGCTACAAATGGAAAAGTATAATAGGTAGCAGGTGTTAGAAAAGGCAATTATGCATTGGCTGTTTTACTCAATTTTCAAAACTGTCTGAAACTATCCATTCAAAATACTTTGTAGCCTCGTCTTATCTCTGAAGCATGATGAATTTTTAAGTCTGTAGAGAATATGCATTTTTTCTCTAATCAACTGCATATTTAAACCTATTTGCTTCCATTTAAAGAGCTGAAGAAAACTGTATTGCAAAGAAAGGCTGCAAGAAAAATTGCAAGAGAAAGCAAAGATTTTTATATACTTCCAGATGTTGTCTCTGCATTTTTTCATAAACATTTTCAATTTTTATAATTGAAGTTTTGAGTGTGTTTGCTTTTATATTTTTAAACTATTTCTTTTGACCTTCTGGCTGTGGAAGTATATGTCTGTTATTATAGACTAAATTCTTGGACTTACAAGCAGAATTTTAGTTTATTGTCATAAAAGGAACACTATGATTATCTAATTTGACTGTTTTATAACATACTTTTGTGAGTCAGTGTAACAGGGAACAAAATAAGCAATTTTGAGGCAATTACTGTAAATTGAAAGCACTATTGCGATGTCCTTTGGTCACCACCCCTTTTCCCTTGTGCTTTTGAACAATTGAGAGGGATGGAAAATGGAGGATTAGTGTGTATTAATGATGGCATTGGAGGAAAATAAATGTTCCTTTCAGGTCCATCTTTCTTGCTCATTTGACGTAATAAAAAAAATGTAAACCTTCTTATTTGTGCAAGGATAACAAATAATCTGTTATATGAAATATCCTAAATATTAATCTTTTCTTAATGAACAAGGCAAGGATGACTTACAGAATGGAGAAAAATACCAGGACATCCTGAACTGAACAGAGTTACTTAAGGATGTTGTGAAGGGTCCTTCTTTTGGACAACTTTAAAATATGCTTTTAAAATTGTTAAGAAACACTTTATATTCATTTTGAGTTGGGAGCGACAGGAGGGATTGTGTGCCCCATTTTGTGTATTATTTTTATTTATTTTAGTTACTGTTTTATAGCTTCTAACAACTCTTACCATAATGCAAGCATTTTTATTTGTTAGCTATTGCCTTTTATTTCTTCTTTCTTTTTCATTGCCTGACCATCATCCCATCATCTTGAAAGACATATTCTGTTTTTTTTCCCTGCCTACAGAATATTCAGCTTCCTACTTCTTTTTCAACAAAGATAGTTTTACTCTTTATCTCTACAAAGATAATTTTATTCTTTCCCTTCTGTCACCTGCATTTCTGTTCATTTCTTTTTCTGTTCAGCAGTCTCAATCCACTTGTATTTGCTGCCTCTGTCCAGGCCTCCAACCCATAACCATCATAGTCCCTGTTTAATTACAAATGCTTGAGCTGATCCCCTCCTCTTCACACTTACCCATTCCCTAAAGTAGATCTTTAAATTAGATCTTTAGGTAAATGTAGAGCATAGTCTGCCAAATGATGCTACCTCTTCTTATATTTTCAGTAACTAAACGAGTTCGTTCTGTGCTAGAAATTCTTCACCAACAAGAGCGTATACCTCTGAGACAGGCTTGAAGATAGTGTGTTGCACTGGGTATCATCATCCTGTTTGTTTCCATTGTGGAAGATGTGATTTTTACAAGACCATATTCTGTATTGCACAGTAATATAAACATATAATGTATGCCTAAAGGCTCCTGCTAAAAGGGCATTTTTTTAATTTATAGAAAATGTGAGAAATTGGTTGTAATTCAGTGCCAAGAAAAAGTAGAAAACAAGAACTTTTTTGAATATTGATTTATCCTTTTTTTTAGAAAATGTTATATAAGTATCAAAGATTTAATTTAAAAAAGAACATATAGCAAGCTCTGTAAATTTTGTTTACCAAATAGTTGTTTTCTTTGAATAGACATTCTGCACTTTTAGACTTCAGTAAATTTCTTAAATATTGCCAGAGTAATGTTTGATATGGTAGGTGGTAACATCAATTTTTCTTCAACTATGTCTTCTTGAGGTATCATTTTTATGTTTTTACATTAAATAACTTTCCATTCTGAGGAGTGCTAAAGTAAAAAATGTGGATATTTCAGGAGAATGGCAGTGAATACATGATACTGAATTCTGTAGAATTTATTTTTAATGTTGTAAGTTGGACTTTACTTTGTTTTTAACTGCTTAAAACAAGCTCCAAAAGAAGTCCTATTAAAACTACTGTATGTTCTGTCTCCTAGGATTTTTTAATATGCTGTCATGTTATTCAAGTACAGTATTCCTGGAAAAGGAAAAATATCAAGGGATTTTATAATCAAAATACTCTTTTTCTCTTATTCCAATATAACTCATTTCTATTTTAAGTTCAAAGTACACTTTAAAACTTACCTGAAAATAATGGGCATTTCATCTTCACTCTTATCAATTTGGACAGGATGACCTTTAGTTTCTATAGGTGCCATCATGGTGTTTTACCAACCTCCTATACTGCAGAAAAGTAACGGCACTTTCATTTGTCAAAGGTAGTGGAGAAGAAAAAATACAGCAGGAAGAAATCCTTTTTTTCACCACGTTCAATTGCAATAGGGTTTGCTGTACAGTTTTATGAACATTATGAAGTAATATGTTGTTTTAGTTCAACACTGTGTTTTTCCCAATTAGCTGCAATTCTGAAATGACTTAGAATATGAAAAAAATTCTGCCGTGTTTTAAGATATATTTAGGACATATTATGGATATTTAGACATCAGGATTTAAATATCCCATTTAAATATCCCTGCATTTGTCGGATTCTGTAGTTAATTTCATAATTATTTTTAAATGGTATTTTAATGAGATTTATGAGAATGAGAATTATGTAGCATTAGTTCACAGCGATCACACTGATAATTTAGTGTCATAATGATTTTTCAATTTCAAGTGGATGATGAAAAAAAATCCAGAAACTTAATCAATGAGGTCTTTTAAAGGTAGAATCCCAAAATTGTCTAAATTCTTTGGAATGATCGTGGAAAAAAAAATTTCTAATAAGAGTTTTTTTTAAAGTGACTATGTTGCATCTTGTGGAAGAATGGACTCAGTCTGGGGTGCAGAGTGAGACAAGTTTATTTGCAAACTAACTTCTTTTTATACTTCCACAACACAAGTGTAGCAAGGCTCACAGCCAATCAGCAGCTTGACACCTGCGCGCGGTTGTCCTGGCTTTGTTTCCGCACCGGGTTGGGGGAGATGTTCTGCAGTCCTCCTTGTTCCGGCTCTGTCCCCCAACTGCTGACATCCTGGCGCTTAACTATCTGCTAGCAAGGCACTATTGTTTGTGAACCAACCTCCACATGACTATATCTGGTGTTTGGAAGTAAAGCCAAATGTATATAGGTATCTTAGTTACTAAAGGTTTTATTTGTGCCACAAGGGGTAGAACTGGAGCTTTTGTTTGTTAGGAGGGTGTTCAGTAGGAACCTTTCAACTATTGACAAAGTTGTGTATTTAGAAAGTGTTAATAACCTGGCATAGCAAAATTTGCAATCAAAAAGCTATTAGTATAAAATAGAACTACCATACTTGATGGAATACACATTCCTGCCTTATTGTTGAACTACGTGACACAGTATTTCAGGATGGATACAATCTAAGGACAAAAGCAGAAATAGAAAAAGCACATTTATAAAAAATGAATCAAAGTTTGATGAATGAATGCATATCTTACCTTGGGAATGTATGTGCAGTAAGAAAAAAAAATTAGCCAACATTTTTAGTTGGTACTAAATGGCATAAAAATACAAAGAGTTGTAATTATGTTGATGAAAAGTGTGACTTTGTACATTAAATGATATTTTCTTTTCAGTCTGAACCAGAGGGTTTTTCTCATTTCCACTTGTACGTCTGTGCTGCCTTCCTGGTCAGGTGGAGGAAAGAGATACTGGAAGAGAAAGACTTTCAAGTAAGTTAAGACATTTTTGTTATACAAATCATGGGGATATTTTTCAAGCACGAGGTGGTATTTATTAAATGTAGGGTTGTGTGTTTAAACGGGGATGAAATGATGCAGAGCAGTAGCAGTTGCACTGACTGATGATGTCAGACCGAGAGAAGTGTTCCAAAACTATTAACCCTGAAGTGATTGACTGTAAGCAGTATGAGATGGGTTTACTTTGTCCACTCTGGAAAAATCACTGCTGAGAAGATAATTTCTGGATACGCTATAATAAGAAAAGATTTGATGTTTTTAGAGAAGCAATATCTTAAAAGATATCTTGAGGATGTTTCCTTTTTTATTATTTTTTCTTTATTAAATGCTGCATTGGAGTTATATATTTATAATTTTGCATCTGTAAAATGTTTCAGCATCCTGTCAAAATGATATTCTTTCAAAAATGCTAAGCAAGCAGCCTTTTAAAATAAGAAGCCTGTTTTCAGTGGTAAATAAAAGGCCTGTAAGAGTATTTACTTCTGGCCTCTGTGTTTCAGAACCTTTCTTACATTTGTTCAGCAAAGAGCATTTCAGGTAGCAATTTGGAATGGGATTTGAATAGAGTGAAAAGGCAACTGATTTGCTTACTCATGTAGTTCGGTTATGTCTGTGAGCTAGCAGTGATGTGCTTTCACAGAGGTACTTTTTGCTTTGATACACAAACGATACCTAGAAGGAATTAAAGGCCTGAAAAAAAGCCAACTGTGAGCAAGCCGTGCTGCAAAGTCTGCATGATTTCCTGCTGCTGGAAATGACCTTAGTCTATTTTCCCTACAGCTGTCTGAGCTCATGTAACCTGGTACAAATGTACCATCGGGTAAAATCTACTTTATATTTCTTCATAAAATGATTTGTTTAGAGCATCTTAAGTGCTCAATTTCACAATAAATTAACACCTAAGAGAACAACACATGAAACTGATATTAAGTCCTAACAACATTGTCTTATTTTGTCAAAAAACAACCTTAACGTTGATAGCTTTGCCTCTCACTATGATGGTACCCATTACATTTTTGAGGTGATTCCCTCAAAGCTCATAATATATAATATTTTTCCCCGTTCCACCAAATACAGGACAACTATGTTAAACATAAATTGTAATCTTATGGTAAAGTACTCTAAAGGTTTGCTTTATTTTGCTTAAGTATGTTCAGATTTGGTCATTCATGTTAGTTATTTCTTTATGATTTAAATGATAAAATGCTATTAAACTAGAGTGTAAATTATGCAAATCAGGAACACACTAAAAGACGCTTATTTACTAGACAACTTCAGATTGCTTATCACATAAAAATGCACTTAGTCATTTTGAGGATTCTACTTTTGTCACTATCTTATTGTTATCACTAAAAGGTCTGGCCTTCTTTCTTGTATAACATGACCTTTTAAAATGACTGAAGTGTTATTTGTTCTCCAGATGATACTTGTCTCCCACAGGCCAAAATAAAATCTGGTATTCTTCCACTTTGTTAAGAATAGCTGTAGAGCCTATTGCCTCTCTACAAAGTGGCTAGCTCAAATAATAGGGGCTTAAATAGCGGAAAACTGGAAAGTTCCGAATGTGCTGCTGGAGTGCTCAGCTTGTGTGTGATTCAGTTTGTTCAGAAGTCTTGGTAGTTTTTGCACTTTGGTCCATGATTTTGTGATCTGTAAATTTTGTGAATCATCCAGCTATCTCTGGCACACAGTATTGTATTCCTTTTTTAGCCTAGCGCACGGATGATGCAAGTCTCTACTAAATGTCAGCCTGAGGGTCTGGAGCTTTAGTACAAACTTTTGTTCCTTTTACACATCTGTTTGATCTTTTTTCAGCAGAATTTTAAATCTCACAGGCAGATGATCTCACAGGTAGAGTGATTTCCTCAGTGGGACATCAAGTGTGATAATCTGCCAGATGGGGCACTGAGCAGGGTTTGAATCACAGATCTATACTGAAGAACTTGATATGTAATATTTTATTATTATTTGATGAAATATATGTTACCCGTATGAGAGGCAGGAAGAGGATGGAAAATAATTTTTGTTTTTAATATATTACTTCTCTTTAAAGTTTTAGATAGATAAACAATGTCTTGCTGTAACCTAAGCTAGCAGTGAAAATATTTGATATTTATTTCTCTTTGTATGAACATACTAGTTGTAGACTTATATACCAAATCTTCAGCTGTTCATTATAATTCCTGAATACAGAAGGCGTGTTTGTATGTGTGTGTGTATATGATTTTTTTTTTTCTCACATGCTTTTTTAATGGAATTAAACATTGAAAGAAATTTTGCAGTCAAAGGGGTCATTTTGGCTGGGTAATACAAACTTAAAATCATTTTGTATTTGGTTTACACCTGTAGAACTAAGTATAATTTTATTAAATAAATTAAGTGGTGGTGGGAAACATAGGCAAATAGGTAGAGGAAAAAAACAATGTACAAGAAATACTGATTTTCTTAATTTTAACATCTTAAGAACAATTAAAAAATAATTAAAATAGGTGTATTAGTAATCATAGTCTTTGAGCACTATTGAATGTATTAACTCTGACCTTGATACTGCAGTTCAGTTGATTCTTAATCTGATTTGCTTTCAATTCTCCTTAAGTGGAACTATTTGCAGTATATGAAGTTAAACAAATTAGTAAACTCTTGTTGACTCCAGGCCTGTTATTAGAGAAGAAATATTCTATGCTAATATCTTGCATATAGACTCATTGTCTGATGTACTTCATAGTGTCAATGAAATATGACTGTAAAGCCCTGAAGCATGTTTCATGCTGATACTGTAAATATATAATGGCTTTATGTTGATTTGTAGACATATGTCTGATTTTAGCAGAAGATTTTGCCTCCTTACATTTTAAATTAAAATCTGTTTAGTTTTTTGTTAGTGGTTCAAATAGAAATTTGAGGAAGTAACTTGTTAAAGGATAAAAAAGAGCAGTATTAGCTACTAAATTTCAAATACTCCTGTGAAACAAATTATACAGATTTGTAAACTTTTGTAGTTTTAGTTAAAAGTTTCAGGACTATTAAGTTGTATATTTTAAATTGTAATTTGACTTCTGCTTTTTACTGGATGAAACACTGAACCATAAAAGTAACAACTTCTGTAAATAAAGATCATTCATAAATGATAACAGAAAATGCATTAAGGTATGAAACGTTTTCACGTTTAAAACAGCATCTGATGATTTTGTCATATAATCTGTTGAATTTAGTAGTTTGATTGGAAAACAGCTCACGCGACAAAAAGGTTAATGAAGTTGGTCTGAGGAAGGCATCTGTGTCTTGAGCAAGACTGATGAAAGATTTCTGCCCAGTAGCACTGTGCTATCTTGCCCTCCGGTGAGAATTTTGTGTCTCAACAGATGGAGAGGGATGACTGAAAAGCATGCTGCAGTAATTAGTTATTCCAGCATTGCATTCAGTTCTTCTTGAAGATCAGTTTTAATGAGAACTAGTTAAAAAAAAAAAAAAAAGACATTTATTTCACCTGCTTGTTTTTTGTAAGCTTGAATTTTCCATCAGGTCAGGTTGATGTTTCACCAGGGAATGTATGTCATCTCCTAGATTCATGTGGCTATTTCCAGTAATTTATTCATGGCAGCTAATCTGATTTGACCACCAATCTGCAATTACTAGGGGAAGGCAAGAGAAAAAGGCTACCAGTATATCTGTTTACTCTTAACTTCTGCCTTCTACGCAGTCATTGTCACACAGACATGCAAGCAGTTGTGGTTACATTTGACCAGGTCCTCAAGGCAATTTTATAAAATATGGCGCAAATAACTTTCTGTATAAGTTCTTTGATCTACAAGGCCGTATCTGTAAATTCCCATTCTGGCTTTCTGTATGTAATAGGGTACATAAGTTTATACTGTATGTGTGTGTCCTTCTTGGAAAGGATTTCCTGAAACTTTACAGTGGTTTGATACCTTGAATTCTGAAACCTAGGCACTTGTTCCTTTGCAAAATGACTGTTGTGGATATTGTTACTTGTGATAGACACAGTATGTCCATCTCATACAAAGAATTTTAACCAAACTTTAGTACTAGTCCTGTCCACCAGCCCAAAGCCTTTGCTATTTTGTGATTTAAAAAAAAAAAAAAGTATCTTTAAGATTCTGGAATTGCAAGGAATTGCAAGGACAGGGTTTCAGAAATTGTAGCCATGTGTCTTCCAGAGCACTTCCAAAAGCTGATTTGCTTACAGCTGCCCTTGGTGAAGATCAAAAGTGTCAAACTGCTTTCCTGTTTTTTGATAAGTAAGGTGATTGGAATGAGGAATGGTAAAGAAATCTCTTCAAATTTGGATTTATAAGAGTAAATAAATTTAAATGAGAAGATGGGAAGACATCTCCTTCAGGGCAAGCCAGCAGTTTAACCCCTTCTGCTGTTTATGGTAATAGAAAAGTAGGAGGACTACTCTTCTAATGAATTAGGTAGTATTAGGTAGACTGTATTCAGGTCATTTATATTTCTCTAGCAAAGTGAACTAATTTGTATGCAGACACAGGACAATAATTTTATGCCCTACGTTCTTTCATTCATTCAATGTCTTATTTATCCTGGGGAAAACAGCAGCCAAGAATACAATCCATTATATTTTTGTAGTTAAAAACTCTTTCTGCATTTTCTTGATAAATTTAGATGTTATATGATGGAAATAGTCCAGGTGCAGATACCCTGGAAGAAAAATGTCTTTTTGTTTTAAATTAGTTTGATCATCTGAAGTCTCTATGAGTAGGTGAAAACTGACTAAGGTTCTAATTAAATAAAAATAAAAAGGATGAGATTAGGAAAGTCTGCTTGCTTGAATCTAGAATTACCTTGTGAATTCTCATGGGCTATTTCATGCTTCATTTTGTGAGGCATAGTAATTCCTTCTCTATGAAGGCGTTCTTTTATTTGAGATAAATTCTTAGTTCTCCTTGGCACTGGGCTTTGATTAGCAAATTATGCCATGTAAGCCAAACTGTATCTTTAACACATTTGCTCATTTCCTTGTGTTCTTGATATAGTAATGTGTGATATTTAGGTTTTAAAATTATATGATCTTCATGCATGAAAATATTCTGTGCTTATAAAGAACTTAATAAAGTCAAAACCAATTTTAGATGGGGCATTCTTGGTCCTATGTCCTATATATGTATAGGACGTAGTAATATAAAAATGAACTTTAGTTAGTCTTAAGCGTGTAAAATCTGAAACAGAAATGTATTTTAAGTTTCTACAAAAAGTTCTATACCACTGAGTTGCAGGTAGAAAGAAGAGATATGAAAGAGGAGCTATATGCAGGGTACTTTCTCTTTTACTGCAAGAGGCAATATCAGAAATTCTATAATAGAATGCTTTTGTATGTACACTTTAGCATGACTATTTTTGAACTTATACATTTGGATAAGCGTACATTTGAATAAGCATCCCTTGAAATGGGGTTCACACTTAATGAATATTAAATACTTAAAATATTTTTCCTAAATTTCAAATACTGTATTTTTCACTTACCAGATTGCATGCACGTTAGCTAACAAAAAAAATGAGAGAGAATTCAGTCTAATCATATCAGACTACTTCCAAACCTTTTGAAGTCTGCTCATCAGTAATCATTAATCATTCCACATTGTTCTACCATGCATACATAGTATTTTTCCTTGAGGCAGACAAGAACTGGTACAGTCTGGATGCTATCAGTACAGCTGAACATTGAATTGTTCTCCTAAATGTATCTTAACCTTTATTGATATGAAGTATTCTCCATTACCATTTTACTGAATTGAAATGTGATTAATGTTTTTAAATTGCTTTAAATGTTCAAGCTCATAAAGAAAGAGTTTTGTTGGTGCCAGTAACAGAAATACATTGTAGAGACAGGCTGCTGCTTAGGTATTTCTCATCAACAAGGAAGGAATGCCTAGAATAAAAAAAAAAAAGAGAAATAAAGATTGGTTTATCAGAGCTTCTCTGTGTGATTAGAGTTGCTCAAAATGTGGACAAATAAGTTAAACAGATCATAGTCCATAGACAAATTCTGTATTCCTTTTGGCAACATACATGAAAAAACCCTGCTTATTTATGATCATGAAATTTAAAGGTGAGACATTTGGAGACTGCAATGAAGCCTGTCCATCACGTTCCTCTCTGCAGGAGAGCAGCAAGAGCAGCATTTGGAGTGTCACTTGCTTATAAGTAGTGATTGATATGAGTAGTAAATCAGCCTGATGCAGACACACTTTATAGCTTTTCAGAGACTTTAATGCAGTTCTTCCATTTTCTGCATTCTGTTTACAGTTGTGCAAAACTGTGCAGCAGTGAACTTTGATCTTGTTATATCTTCAACCAAATATAATAGAAAAGATGAGAATTTTAGGGGACTGATTGCCTAAAATATATTCTGATTTTGTATATGTGTATTTTTGTCTCAAAACAGACAACTTAATCAGTGGATCCCCTAAGTTTGTTTCCCACAATCATTGCAGTGTGTCATTAGCTGTGACACTTGTTTAACAGTCATCAGTGTTACAGTTTTATTGCTCATCACTTTTTCAAATCTGTCCATTTTTGAATTCTGAATAACTAAAACTATGGCAAAGTATTTGCATTTTTATTCTGAAAAATGCTAACTATGTGACAAGTAGGAAAACACCTATAAGCTGTTTCTTAATTCTTCATCTCTGATAATATTGTTGGAGGAACATTACTTTTAAACTGAAAACTCCTGGCAGAAAAGTTTTCATTTGGAAAAATACCGTCCCAGTGCCTCAAGTGTATACAAATATCTTTATTTTCATACAGGTCTTGCTTGTCTATGAAAATCCTCTTATGTACTGGTGACTTTTATTATACCCTGCTCTGATTCAAGAGTATGGAAAAGGCTCCACTTGCTTACCGAGCAGAGGCTTTAGCAAGGGCGCCCAGCCCAAAGTACACATAAGCAAATACAGTTCCACAAGACAGTTTTCCTTGACAAAAATCTTTGTTTTCTAGCAAAGTGTTGGCCTTTTCTCAAGGATAGTCTTTTGTGTTCCAACTTTGTTTCTGGTTTGCTACAATTTACCCTGCTGTGTAGAAAGGCCGTATAGCTAAGGCTCTCAAATATTCAAAAAGTCATGTATTTACAATTAGATAAAATTTGGATACTATTCCCATATATTTAATGCTTGGAAGAATTTAACAGATTAACTTTCTCACTGTAAGGTGATCATCAACTCACAGTAGAAGCTGTTTCTGTTCATTTTAATCTTTTTGTACCAGATTTTGTTCTTCCTGCTGTCTGTTTGTTCAAGTATAAGAAATCAATGTAGGGCTTCTGTGAAATGATATTTGCAGGTGAGCATAATTTTTGGCAACAGACTTGTGAACAGATGTTTTATGTGAAATCTTGAGCAATTTGCAACAGAGTGCACTATTTTTAGACATTCTCCTGTGCATCTGCCTTGTAAAACTGAAGCCTTTTGACTTATTTCATGCCGCCTGCCCATGTCCTCTTAGGTTGCTCTTGTTTTATTATGATAAAATTCAGTACACTAGAGAATGAAGGACAACTCTTTCAAACTGCAGTGTCTCAAGTGAAAGTATTTGATTTTAATAACTTAACGGGGAGGAGGGAATCATCAGCCTTTTTTCTGATGAGACTTTATGGTTGCTTATCTTCTACCTTGCTAAATAAAGGCATTAGAACAAGAAGAAATGGCCTCAAGTTGCACCAAAGGAGGTTCAGGTTAGATAGTCGGAAGGATTTCTACAAGGAAAGAGGAGTGAAGCACTAGAACAGGCTGCCCGGGGAAGTGGTGGAGTTCAAGAACCATGTAGATAAGGCACTTAGGGACATGGTTCAGCAGGTATGGTGTTGATTGATAGTTTACGTTTGGACTTGATGATCTTGAAGGTCTTTTCCAACCATTATGATTCTATGATCGTAACTGTTTTTTAGTAAGTTTGATCCCAGTTTGAAATTTGTTATGTAATGCCTGAAGACAAAAATATTGCACCTGATTTAGAAATTTCTCAGTTGTGACTTTTGACAGTGAAAATATCTTAAATTATTGAAGATATTTTATGTGTTCAGGTAGATACCTGTGGTATTTTTAAGTCACTTATAATACAAAGATTGATATTGTGGGAAAAAATAGTGCTATTTTAATTATAGTTAGAATTTCTTTTGGTATTTATTCGTAGAACTATGGAAATGATGGGCTTCTGTGGACAGCAAATGGGCTCAGTCATGACTCATAACTCAATTTTTTTCCATTGTTCACCAATAAGATGTTCTTTGGGACTGAACAGCAATATATCAAGGTCATTTTTGGCTTACAGTATTTCTCTTGATGATATAAAATGTTCTGTGCTGCAGAGCCCAAAACTGATATCATCTTAAAAAAGAGAAAAAGTGTTAAGTTTAATGCAGATAAAAATACAATATTCCTTACATGTAGTTAAGTTCAGTTTACAAAATGAATGCAAAATGTGAAATTTATTTAATCTGTACTATCTAAGCTTCAGTAATCAAAGATACAAGTAATGAGGACCTTCTTATTCATAAACATGTCTTAGACTGTGGCTATAATTCCAAAATTTTGCTGGATTCATGAGAGGGATGTGAATGATTGATGCTGTTAAGTGATAAAACATTCGAGCATGATTTTGAGCATATTTAGATTTAAAATATTAATAGAAAATATAGCTGCTGAATTTAATAGTTTAATGTACAAGACATTTAAAAGATTGATAAAGAAATGAAACATTAGGGACCAGATTCAATTGTCATACTGAACATAAACTGATAGTAATTTTGGACTTCATTGATTTAACTGTTAGACATTAGAGATTTAGTTCAAACTTTCAGTTTGAGTAAGTTATCATTTCATTGACATAGCTAATCTTTAAAAATATGCTCAACATGTTATAGTAAGGAATCTGTCTTGCAGATTTTTTTTTCTTCATGATTCTAAGATACAGGCATTCTTGTCTCTCTAACAGACATTTTTACCCATGCTGTCATCATCCAATGTCTTTATTACTACAATGTCCTTTTCTTTGGCTTTGACAAATGCATTTTTGCTTCATTTGTATTCGTTCAGACCACATAGAAGCTGTAAAGATCATTTCTCAACCCATCATTCTTTCTTGCGTTGCACCTTTTTTGATTCCCTTTTCTCTATGGCATCAAGGAAAGCTTTGCTTTCAAGCAAGCCTTTGCTTTCAAGGCCTTCGATAGACTTCTACCAACACCTTAAGTGTCCCCTCATATTCTGTATTGAGATGTTGACTGCCGATTTATCAGACAGTGATGACAGCTTCATCACACACTTAAATTCTCCAGAAAGTATCTGCGCTATTTCCCGTGTTGATCATTTTCTTCAAAGTTACTTTTTTTCCTAAATCTTTATGCAAGTTCTCAAGTTCTCACTCTTTTTTTTATAATGCCTAGAATAGATTTGACAAAAATAGGCTTCTGGTCTGCTAATGCCACTTAGGGCAAAACTGATTAGTTTTGTGTTGGTTTTTTCTTTTATTTTATATGAATATGTTGTCTCTTGGAGTCTGTCACTTTTTGATTAAGGTCTTTTTAGATATTTAGATGTTTTTTAGATGTGTGGAGGGGTTAATGTTAATACAAAATTTGCTAAATGGAAGTTATATGTAATTCCTTTGGATTTTGATTTAGCAGAGTGATACAGCAATGTACTTGCATCACAATGCAGGTACAAATTATCCTTAAGCAGAGTACAGCAATTGCACTCTACAATTGAATCAAAACTTAAATATGAATCTCATAAGCTGGTGCACAGGATTTGTTGCCCATCATGATGCCAGGTGTCCCTAGTGTCCAGGTGGGAAGGGGGAGGCTGAAGGAGCTCGAACCTGTAGCTCTCTTCAAACTTTTGTTTGTTATTTATTTTTTATCCCTTTTTATTGGGCTGGGCCACACACACTCCCTATGCTAATCTTCCAGCTGTGGAGTCTCCATTTTCTAGCATCCGAGGCCTGTATTCCTCTATACTGCATCCAGTGTTTTTACTTCACAAGGCTGTTGCTATCATAAGAAGTTTGTACTTCTCTATGCAACATCAGAGTCGTAAACATCTCATTCTACATAGAGTAACATAGAGATTGTGTTATGCAGAGACAAAACTAACCAAATTGCATTAGACAGAAGAAAAGTTCATATAGGACAAGCCTCGCAAGTCTCAGGTGTCTGAGGCCTTGCAAACTCAGTACCAAGCTAATGGCTGAGCACTATTACTGGCCGTATCATTTTATTGCTAAATTGTTATTATAATGTGCAGAGCCAGGTTCTGAATTCGGGCAGGTAAGGAAAACTATGCAACAGACTCCATGATGGACCTCTCTATCCTGTAGTGAGCAGGACCCAAATGGAGGTTGAAGCCAGCACCCAGTGCCTAGCGGCCTGCTCGGGGCTCTGTGTCCTGCTCAGGCCCCTGGGCTGCCCTTACAGCCCGAGTTCCTGCGTTATAGCTTCATCACTGGCAGTACACAGGGTGCAGAACAATAAACTAAGTACCTGTTATATGAGTAGAAGTGTTATCACTGGGTAAAAGCATAGATTCACAGAATAGAGGTAAATCTAATAAACATGCTATTTTACTTTAACAAAAATTATATCTCTAAAACCTGTTTTGTCCAGCTATAGGACATTTCGTTAATTCAGAGACAGACAGTTACACAAACAGTTGTTGGACCTAACTGATACTGACATTTAAGTTAGAACAAAGGTACCCTCCAGTTTCCTTCCTTTACTGTTGAGATAAATTCTCTCCCTTTTTTTTTTTTTTTTTCTTCATTGCAGGGGCTGGCTGATGGTACCAACCATCCCACCGGTTTGCTTCATACTTGACAGAATTTCTTGTTAAATATAAGTTGTATTTGGCCATGAATATCTAATCGATCTAGTCATCTATTCAATCATGTCCCGTTAGGACATGACTTGTGAAGCTTTATGCTGTTGGGGGCTCGTGGATCGTTAGGTCATTGGTGGTTGTCTATCTGCTGCCAGCAATTTTATCTGTCTCTGGAGTGACTATTTTTTTTTTTTTTTTTTTTTTTTCTCTCCAGTCAAGCAAAGGTTTACAGTTATCAGCAACTGGAGGAGACTTAGGAGAATAGTTATACAGAGCTGTATAACTTGTATTCTAGTTGTGAAGCCCCACAAATTCCACTTTTTGTTTGAAGGTAATAACAACCCATTTTGGGTAAATAGAATGAGTTCATCTGTTTATTGAGGGACCTTCAGTGTGATCCTTTCTGGCGCTGTATATCCTTGCATGTATTTGTGCCTTTCCTTGTTTCTGTTTCCCTATGCCCAACAGCTCCTTCCTTTCTGGCATGTCTCCTACTCCACCAAACTCTTTTCCTTCAGAAATTTTGCAGCTGCACCAGGAACTTCCTGATCACATCTTCTGTCTGCTATTTCTGGCTTACATTAATCATGTTGTCACTAATGTCTCAATCACTCACCAGCCTTAAAATGTAAGAGATATGACAGTGGCATACCACCTGGCTACTCCAGTATTTCACATTTTCCTACATTCAATTAAGTGACTCTATTTAAGTATGTTTATCCAAGTATCTTTGTTGCTGCTCAGTAGTTTCAGGCAAATATTATTTGAGCAGTCATTTTGAGCTAACAGCATTGCCAACTCAGTTGTATCCATTTAACTTGTACTTGCGTTTTCTTGCGTTCTTGCTTTGCTGTAGAGCCCCCTCCCCCATTAAGCCAAACTGACCATACTTGCTAATCTTTATGTGTATATGTCATTCAAAAAGAAACTGTCAAAAAATAAAATGGTCTAAAATCTCTGCTCCATACAATTTTTATGTTTATTATTAAGGATTATAAATTTACATGCATTGCAGAGAATTTACATCAATTTGCTATTAATTCATAGATTTCTGAGGAACAAGCACAGTTTCTCACTAGTGTTTTCAACAGGGTAACATTTATTTTTAGCAGAATTGTCTGTCTTCTTTCTGAGGTACGAGGTCAATTCCATGGAAAATATTTGTTGAAGGTATTGTGCTCTGCTACAGGTACCTCGTGTTCATGGGTTTCTCAGAAGTTCTTGGAGACAGTTTTTTAAACATAATACTTTTTTATTCTTGAAAAGGTCATTTTTGTTTTCTTGCTTAACTGGTTGATTTGGAGAATGTTTTGGTACAATTCTATGTTTATTTTGTATCTTTTAATATATGTTTTAAGAAGGGAAGGAAAGCAAAACGGTAAATTTTCTTTACACATTTAATATACATATATATTTTTACATTTGTAGATGTAGATCATCTGTAGAAGACCTTTTAGCATTTGTTCAGAAAAATTCCTAGGATAATTCAGGCTGGACAGAATTTCAGGAGGTCTCTGGTCCCTTGAAGCAGGGTTGGCACTGAGGTCAGACCGGGTTACTCAGGGCTTCCTTCAGTCGGGTCTTGAAAGTCTCGAGGACAGCGACGTCATGACCTGGATATGTCTCCCAGGTTGTGTGGTGTGTGTTGTTGCTGGGAATCACAAATGTCTCGAGTTCTGACTCAGTGCTGGGTCAAAGTCAAACTTAGCTAGACTGAAATGCTTTGAATACCAGGCCAAAATGCCTGAAGCTGACAATCAAAGTAAGCTGAGATCTGATAGGATTTGACTTCAGCTTGGTGCTTGTAGACTAGCCCGATCTTTTGAACAGAGTAGCCTTTGAGCAGAGGATTTCTTACCGCTCATCTCTCTAAGCACTGTGATTAGGCAGTGTAGACGCCGAACTTACACTCTTACTCCTCCAGGCTTGGCGTCTACCAGTGCCTTTCCTGTGACCACATCAAAATGGGTAAAGACAAAAATACTGTAAGCATGGAAAAATGTCTAGCCATGAAGAACTTGATTTCTAGCATTACTGGGGTTTTATTCCCTGCTGCTTTTTGAAGGCATTCAATGTGTTGTCATGTATTGTAAGAGTCTGGAAACATTTTATCCTACAGTCTTGGAAATGCCAATTTACCCCCACAAATTATTTTCACAAAATTTTAATATTAAACTAGAATATAAGGGATAGGTTGCATGCCATTTGTCTTTTAAGTTCAAGCAAACTCTTAGTATTTGTAGTACTACCAGAGGAGGGGATGTCTTTTTAGAAATATTTAGTATTTAAGTCACATTATGCTTTAACCCAAAGGAAAAATAAAGCAGCTACTTCAGCTCTAAGTTTTTCTTTCTTCTGCCTCTGAGTTTAAGGAATACTGAGTTTTTAGTGGAATGTAGTGGAATTTTAGTTATAGGAAGATGATTTTTCAAATCTATAAAAAAAAAAAAAACAGATGCCTAGTTTCTACTTCTGAGCAACTTAGTTTTAATTTTTCAAAGTTAAATTAATTAATTTTGTTGTTCTACTGAAACAGAGTGAACTCTATAGGGATTATTTTTCTTTGACTGTATTCTTATATTATTTATGTTTATTTTGATAGATCAAATAATGTGTTTTGTATACTCTATCCGGGAATTGATTTAATATATTTTATTGATTTGTTTTTAATTCTGCCATTACTATTCACTTTGTGTAGTGACCCATTAAATAATCGTTGTAAAAGCACAACCTAGAAAAGGTATTACCAACATACCACTTTATCCTTGAATAATTGCTTTAATAACTGCTTCAGAATTAGAACTTATTGAGGAAGAGAATATAAAGGACTACAAGAGACACAGTATATTGACAGATATATAAATTTAAGAACTTTTTGAGGTCATTTCAGTAAAAATTGTTTACTAATATTTTCTTTCTCAAACCCTATGTACTATGCCTAACACTTTAATGCTAAAAAAAAAAAAAAGCTAACTAAAGCTGACTCTCTGACAGAGATCTCTGACAGAATTTTATTTCATGATACTCTCAGAAACATGCATATTTTGCAGTGTGATTAGATTGATCCCATTAACCTTGCACCATTATTGGTCAACTTTTCCTATTTGCCCCGGGAATTCATTCTCAATTTTTAAATGGAAATTGCTTAATGAAATTTGTGCTAGATAAACTGTTTTTTTCTCTATTGTCTTCATTAATGTTGTTATTTTAATTGCTGAAACGTGTTTAATATCGCTTAATGTCCTTTACTTGATTGTTTTTGTCCAAAGCCCTCCTTGCCAAATTAATTGACGTGCAATAAATAGATGTAACAATAAAAATTAATAGCAAATGCAACTTTTGAAGTACATTAGGCTGACCTAGACCCAAATAAAGTCTAATCATTTGGGGTTTAAAAGACATTTCTTTACGGACAGTGTTTTAGATTTCATTTTTGTGGTCTGTATGTTCTGATGAGTTCCTAAGGCATTAAGGTATATGATCTTTAAAGATCAGTGTTTTGGTGCAGTGAATAACAGTACTTTCGTTCTTTTTTATTCTTTTTAAAACTGTATGCTTTGAAACTCTCGAAAGTACAAAATGTTTCAGTGGTTACCGGTACTGTGTTTTATAACATTGTTGTTTTGATGTTGAAATAAGCTACAAACCAGAAATCACGCAAGTATCCCTCTCTGAACTTGTGGCATCAAGTAAATATCTGCTGTTATAGTATTTCAAGAGATGCTAGATGTTTCTATCTTGGCTGTAGTGTCTTTTTCTGGTTTATACTAAATATAAAAATTAAAAATAAATACACAGATTAACATGAAACAGAACAGTTTTTCAAACATTTTAGGTAGAATGTGTAATAAGGATTACAAGTGGGCTACTTGTACTGTCATCTATTTAAGATCAGAAACTTATTGTAAATTGGCTATTTGAAATGTGGAACTACAATTCAAGCCATTAAGAAAGAAAGAAAAAAAATGCAGAGAGATTTCTGTAGTACCAATACAATTGTAGAATGTTGCTTTGAATATGGACTACAAGTTTGGGGAATTTTTTTTGTTGTTGCTCTAAAAAAAACACTGGTAGTCATATTGTTACAGGCAGTACCACCAATGTTGTTTTCCCACATTATCAGGATGATATTATCAAGATATCAAAATATACTAGGGTGATGATATGTTTTAAAAAAAAATCAAAAAACCCTGTTGTACAAAGGTGAAGAAAACCGACAGTTTTGTGGTGTTCAACTGCAGAACATGCAGGGGCAACTAGTATTAGCAAATTCGTACTGTTCACAAAACATGTCATTTAGTGTGCAAGCAACACAGTGAATCTTAATTTATGGAAATGTCGTACTAGAATTCATAAATCAGTAGCTTAAAATTAATTTGGTTGGAAGATATCTTTTTCAACTCTTTTAAAGACTATTGCACAAAGAGGAAAAAAACGCTATTCAAGGATAGAGTGGTCTTGACAGTCTCTAACAAATCTAGTCATGGTATCCGTGATTTTATTTAAATAACTTATGCTAAACTTTAAAAAAAAATTTTGGCACAGTTTTGTAATTACATTTAGGTGCAATGTTGAAGTGATTAAATAGTTCAGATTACATCTGAAAATAACCTTATGTCATGCTAGAAATAGAATTCTAGTTCACTTATTCCAGAAGAAATAATGAGTTGAAAAGTATTTGCATAAAATACAATGGACGAAGATATCATTTGTGTGATAAGCTGTTGAGGCACACACAAAAACAACTCATTTTTGTTCATTCATCTGTACAGAACGTTTTTTGATAATTCTCTAGGTCTTTGGATTACTTCAAGTAAGCAAGAATAATATTTCATTTTTGACTTAGCTATTTGATAAATGTTCGGGTCTGTTTTTATTAGATGCAGCTGTCTACAGCAAAATTGTACATGGAGAGAAATTCTATTAAAAGCATATTTACTTGGGCTTAGTAAGAATCAGTAAAATACAAATTCACGTCCTCCAAAGCAAAAATGTTTGCACATAGGCAGAGCTGTTCAAGTATAATTTGCAGAACATTTAACCAAGATGTCAAAATTTTTCTCTTCCCATTTTATAAGTGAGACTAATACATACCATTATTAATACTGAATAAAAAGTTATTGGCAGAAAATTAAATGAAAAAAAAATAGAACTGAGGATTCTATATCTGTATTCTACTATAATCCCTATTTTTTAAAAAACATTTTTAAAATATGTTTTATACTTTGATTTCTGTAAGAGTTTCTACCTTCTGAGCCCCTCTTGAGTGGGAGAAAAATTGCATAAAATTTTCTACCAATAGAATAAAGAAATAACAAGCAGAAATTTTAAGACTGAAAAACTTTAAAGGTCCTTAAAGGTCCTTATCTCCGTTCAAGTAAAAATAAATTGTCAAATAATCCAAAGCCGAAAAGACTGTCTATATTATCTATTTTGGTGAAAAACTGTGTTTTTTTTTTTAATATATCCATTCTCTTGCCTGTCTCTATCACCTTCCAACTATGATTTGCATATTAAAACAGAACATAATGTTAGAATTTACTATGATATTTCAGTTAGCACCCATTAAAAAAAATGTATGCGACTTGGAACTACTTTCTGTTTGGGGAGATAGAGGTGGTTGATCCTTACAAATTCCACTGAAATTCCATTTGAAGTCTATACTTCATCCCTACTGTATCTTGAATGATTTCAACAGAATTATTTCATCTTCAGAGTAAACATTGAGTTTCTCTTAATTGCAGAATTATCATAGTTTGTCTTTGCTAAAGTTGCATGTCTTAACAAATTGAGCCTAACGATAAAAATACTTCTATGACTGAATACACTGTGGAAAAGCAATGCCAGAGTATCAATTTGTCAATAAATTAGACTGAAACTAATTCAGCTGAAAGTGATGTGATGAATACAAACCATAATGACAGAGTTGACTAAGAAAACGACAAGTGACTTTAGAAAGTGTTTTTTATTTATTTTCTAGTGTCAGTTTCTACAGACTTAATGGGGAGAATGCTAGATGCAGAATACATATAGATTTAATTTAAGGAATAATGGTTTAAGAATATATTAAGTATTTTTACAGATGTTATAAATTTAAACAGATTGGAAAAGATCCCAATCTATTTCACAGTAACTAAATCTAGACATTCAGCAGGAGTTATTCAGCACACAAAATTATACCACTGTGACATGACTAAATGAATGTATTTCAAGATTTGGTCAAAATTAGAAATCTAAGTATAACACTTCAGTAGGAGCTTTCCTAAGCTCCAATTGATCAGTTGGGGCCAAGCTACAGTACCAAAATAAGGAGAAACTGGAAAGTGATACCTGAGTTCTTATTTCTTATTCTAATTCACTGTATTTTTGTGGACAAATCTATAATTTTTAGTTCTGTGTTGAAAAGTTACTGCATATTAATTATACATTTTTGTTAAGATGATAATAAGTAGTCATCTGTTATTTTTGCAGAGGATAAGAAAGAAGTTCATCTCTCTAAACAAAAACTCAGTTGAATTGTCTGCCTTCTCATTGCTGACGTTACTTATTCATTTTTAAACCTACTAAACAGCAAAAGGTTTTCACAAAGACTTAGGAATACATACTGGAGACAGTGGGTCTTCCACCTCCTAGTTAGTGTATATCTGTGAAGGGAAAAGGGCAAGGAGAAAACAAATCAGTCTGGTAGTGTTCGTGCTTCACAGTCCTTAATATGAAGTGGTGGACTTAGTGTACACACAGGATTTACACTAACTGGGGGAATATCCTGCATCTGCCTACCTCAAGGACATGTGTGTCAGCCTGTTTTGTGCAAGAGCGGTGATACGATGACACAGCATTCACCTTACTGCTGTATTCACTTGTGTGTATTGGTAATATTACTGGAAGATAATGCTAAATGCTACAGTAACTATTTTATTGTAATATAAGAAATTGTTTAGCATGGATTCAGGACGATGTAAGTGAAAGGGGGCAAACCACTGGAAGGAGAGTTGCAGTTGCAGCATCAGCTAGAAGGAGCTGCAGTTATGTGTCTGTACTGCTAAAGGGTCATGTCTGCAGCTGATGCTCCAGCAAGCTTTCATCTGTCTTTTTGTAGGGTCCACTCATTCTGAATTAAAAGCACGATCTTATTCAAGTTAACGCTTTTGAGACTTTGTTAGAAATCAAACTAGAGGCAGCATAGATCAGTGTACTAAGACTTAGGAGGTTTAAAAACTTCTGTACTGCTGATGTAGCTAATAAGGTGCAGAGATGCTATGCTGTGATTGATAGATTGCATTTTCTTTAGAAATGTTCTAGCCCACTGTCACATCAGACATGAAAATGTAAAGCCTTCAAAGTTTTGACTATGCAGATAAAATCTTTTATCTCCTTTTATGATTTTTGGGTTCCCTTAATATGTGGGAAGGGCTTTACCTATAGTCCAGAGGGTGAAATTATAAAAAGGAATGATTAATTATTCTTCCCTACTGTTCAGGTTCCTGGCAATCATTTTCAAGTCATTTGATGCTTGATAACTGCTAGATTGAGTTGCTGAAAAGGCACCATAAGAACCACAGGAAAAAAAATCCATACCACAAATATCCTGGAGATACGAACAACACAGATAAATATTAACTCTTTGGATTAAAAAAAGAAAAAAGCCCTGATACAATCTTAAGTATAATCTTCATGGTGAATCTTTCATTTGGCAAAAACACCTGTATGCAATTTTTTTTCATAATCACTGAAATAGAATTGTGTAAAACTGTCTGAAATGCTAAACATTTTTTTACTGCTGGAATTGATTTAATTATAGAAGTGTAGACTTTATATAGTTGAATGCAAGCAAGAAAATGTTGATTCTTCTTGTCACAGTTCACCTGCACTGGCTTTGACCATAATAACTCTCCTAATAAAGTAGGGTCATAGCAGCATTAATATAGTTAATACATTAATACATAGCAGCATGATTTAACAGCTTGAGTCAGCAGAAGACTGTTGGAGCTTTCCAAATCTGCACAAATCTTTCCAACTTCACTATCTGGACAGAATAGTAGAAAGTAAATGAGGTAACTTTGGGGTTGGAGTGGTTCCAGTCATCACAGGCAGCCTGAATTCATGCTTTACTGATGCTGCAAGGATGCTGTCTTGTCCTACTGCAGTCCTGCTGAGAGGATTATTGTTTCTCTGGTTGTAGCATGATCACTTACCAGTAAGCAAAACATTGTAGGCCATAAATATAAAATTGTAATGAAAGAATTTGACACTTACTACCTTTATTGATGTTTACTTCAGTTTTCAGAAAGAAATACACATGCATGCTCTTTTCAAAATATCATCTTAAATATTTTCAGATGTAGATCTTCTGACTCCTGTGAAGACTTCTAATACTCATTTACTTTTTGCCAATACTTCTATATCTCTTGTAGCTTATCAAAACTCTTTAGTGTTGAGCTTATTCTCTTAGTGGTAAGAATTATTGTACACAGATGTTTTATTGTCAACAAAAAGAGCTTTATCTTGATTTTTTATTACAGATTTTTAATGGCAAGCTCTTAACATGTAAGCTGTTCATATATGAATATATATCTAGCTATCTTAGACTAGTATCTAGGAAGAAAATAGTATTGCTCTGTTCGTGAAGATTAAAAATATATACTTTTAATTATAAATATTAAATATTTTCTATTAAGTTTAACTAACCAGTATTTTTTTAATTGTTATTATTTATCTGGTTTAGTTGCCTAATTATTTCTTCAGTTAAGAAGAAAGAATGAAACAATTTTTTTTCTAATTCATTCCAAAAAGCTTTATTTCTATATTTACTCCTGAAAAGTGAAGTTATATTTGATAACAGAGAAGGGAACAAAACTGGATTTTGTTCTTTGATGTTTATATGTTCTTTTATGTTGTACAACAAGATACATATAAACATCAAATACATGTTGTAAACGTGCAAGGTAGTGATTTCATACGCCGGTCTCTATTGCTTTGGACTTTTAAATAGCATTTACCAGTGTCAACAAAAAGTGACTAGAGGTCTAAAACAATCATTTTCAAACTGATGTTTTGTTGATGAATTCTGGGGGAGTCTGTAGTTGGATTAATGATATTCAGCATTTTCAGTAGTGTTTGAAAGTAAGCATAAAATAGATGATAACAGAAATCTGTGGGTGACACAAATTTACTGTTCCGTCAAAGGGAGGAGGACAGAGCATTATACAGAGCTATTGTGAAATCGCTTGTTAAACTGACCTCTTCAAGCAAGCTGCGTTTTGATACAGCCAAATGGAGAAGATTCCACGTAAAGGACAGGGAGAGCGGGAAATACCTCTGCAGCAAGAGACTCTGCCCTAGGATGCACAGCTTCAGAGAAGGTCTTAGGGCTCACTATGAGGGGCACTGCTGAGATTTATATTGACATGGGAGTGATGTGATCCTACGATCAATTAATAAAGTGTTTATTTTGCCTTTATAGAGTGTTTTTGCATCTAGTTCTGATATCCCAATTTAGAGAAGTAGGGAGGGCTTGGAAAAGAAGATTTTCTGTTTTGAATCTGACAAAAAGAAAATCAGTAGATGAATTGATTAATATGTGAGAAATTTGATGGGAAAAAGATATGACACTGCCTTAATTTAGCAGAGAGAAAAATAACAAGCTGAAGCCTGACTAATTGAAGAGAAACAGACTCATATAGTAAAGCAGTTAATATTAACACAGCAGCAGAATAACTCAGGACTTTCTACATTTCTTAAGATTTCAAATCAATGTCTTCTGCACCTTCTGCGACTAGAATCTAGTGTATATATATGCGGATTTAGGTTATGTTCCTCCAATCTGCAGAAGAGGTCAGACCTTGATAAGTAATTATTTTTCCTGGCTTTAACATCTATAACTCTAGGAAATCAGCCCCAAATTTCTGTCACATATCTCACAGATAATATTGCTACCAGCTGCTATTGTGTTAGATATAAAGGGCCTCTGAAATAATTATAATTGCCTAAGCAATTAGACAGTGGCCTTAAGCGTCAGCTTTGCAATGATGGTCATCTTATCTAAAATCTGTAAGATGTTTTTGTGTTCACACAATTATCCCCGAAACATTTTTCTGTCTAGTTTTTACCTATCAAATACCTCTGTTATCTTTACTGGATCTTCAGCACAGTGAGTTTTCATAATTCTTACCACTTCATTTCAGAAATGATGCTGTCTTTTCAAGCTCCTGATCATACCACAAGCATCACTGCAAAGTGGTAATACCTGTCTATGCCGATTTAGTCAGGGCCAGTCTTTTCAGTTTGGTGATGTTCAGATGACTTCTTTTGTGTTACTTAGTGTGTTCCTTAAGCCTGTCAGTAAGTCGTATTCCCTTTGTAAAATACAAGTCTAAAATGTTGGATCTCTATAAAGCCTCGTTGCAGATAAGAAAATACTCTTTTTTCTAAAAAGGTATCAATAGTTGCTGAGTAATCACGACATCATTTTTGTCACCATATATGATAACATAATGGTCCAGAGCTTCATGAGTCTGAAACCAAATCCCCTGCAGGGCTGGCAATGACAGTGAGGACCAGCACACGCCATTCAGGTCCCGTCTCGTCTGCACATGATGTCGGGAGTTTTGTTTGGTCCAACTCCTGCTAAAACAGACTGGAGGAGTATATATGATCCCTGGTGTGAGTGGTCTGCTGAGACTTCCTCTATGCCTTGCTTTACAGGTTGCATCTTCCACAGATGCTGTGGTTGTCAAAGTTTTAAATCAAATCTTTCGCATGATGAAAATCTGATTTTCCTGGTCTGTAGTTTTCCAGAAAAAAAAAGCTCTTTCTGATTAATAAAGGTATTTTTCTTTATCAAACAATGTTTGTATTTATTTTCAGTAAATACCACAAAGCGCTCTATGCACTTTCTCCATTTCAACATAAAAAGCATTTTCATGAACAAAGAAAAACTGTTCTTCCTGAGCAATTTAAGTGACCTGCTAAACTAAATGCGCTGGCAGAGCTTCCATTTAGTTAGTAATTCCCAGCTGTCACTGGAGACATCTCTCTACAAAAAAAACCTGTTTTCTTCCCATGTTTATTTCTTCAGCAGAAACTGCTGCATAACAATGTCAATTATTGGCCTTATCAGCGTATAACCCTGGAGAAGACTAAAATCACAGGAGCCTGTACACCAAACTCAATCAAAACTACTGATAAGAGAACAAAAAGAAACTAAAAGCTTTTGGAGAATGAGCTGAATAATAGGCTGAAGTGACACATGCCTTTCTTTCAGACAAGCAGATGGAGGAGAATTAATTTTATTTCTTTCGCTAGTCTGTACTCTCTTATGGTTTGCTAAATGCTGGTGCATGTAGATTTTGTTATCTTACAACAAAATTGTCACATTGCAACAGCAAGACAGTAAAAATAACAAGAATTAAAATGCCCATTGTTTTGTCATCTACTTGTAAACAAATTGGATTGAAAATCCTTCCAGAAATGTCATTATAACAGATTGACTATTGTTATAACCTCCTGGTTCGAGCTCTCAGCTGCCATAAAGAAGAAGATCTTAGCACAAGACAGCTCTTTCACTCCATATAGTCGATTTTTTCATTAGAATTCAAAAATATATAATCCTTTGCAAATATATTACGAGGTGCAGTTTATGCCCTCCTAATTCATTTTTTTTGCACTGTTGCATTTGCTTGCTGTAAGCTGAGTAAATAGCAGTACTTGCCTTCTGCTCTAGGCAATGGTTCACCAAAGCTCTGTGTTAGTTTTTATTTATCACAGGTGTTACACTTATGTTTGGTTTCAGGTCCTGATGTGCATGGGACAGCAGATTAAACAAGGACGTCTGAAACCGCTAATAGCTTTTGCTGTTTATCACGTCCTTCCTAAAAGATTGCCACCCCCTAGGAAAAGATGACAGAACGTAGGATATAGCAACCTCTGAACTGGGAGCTTGCAGGAAAGCCTATTAAAGTAAACCAAATTTGGCAACAATAATACACCTCTGGAAGTCGTTTCGTGTATTTATATCTTTATCCTCCTCTGTAAGAAAAGACTACTCCTTCCTGTGTGCTCTGGTTCTAACTCTTGGCGATTACTGTGATAAATAGAGGAATTCCTCCTCTCATCTGCCTCCTGGATAACAAACAAGAGTCACTGTGGGCATAGCAGCCCACCACACACACAGATTACACCACATTATAAACCACTGAAGTAGTTTCCGTTAAAAATGTTATCATTGTTTTGGTCAAACCCTCAAAGACCTTTTGGTTATTTTCATTGATTTAAACAAAATGACATTTTATGCACAAGATGTGGTTTTCCTAAAAGATTTAATTTTGTCAAAAGCCCAGTTCACCATAGAAAATCAATTCTGATATATTATTTTCCTTAAACGTGATTTTTTTATTATTTGTGGTTTTGAGTCTCTTAATTTCACTTTTTTCACATTTTTTTCAAAGGTTTTCCCTTTTTTAATGTTAATTGAATTTTTACCAAACCACATGGGCTTGAGAACTCTAGACTTAGGAAAAGTACTTAAAACTGCTATTAAAATTTAGTTTATATAGCACTAGTGTCTGCCAGATACTGAAATGATTGTTAAGAAAAGAGTATTTCTTTTTTTCATAGTGATTTGCTGTGTTTTTCTAAGATTCATCTTTGCACAGTGGAAAATTAACCGTTTTGCCTTGCCTGATCTTTGATGCAAGGTCTGGAGTTACTTTACAAATGCCTGATGAACTAAACCATTCTAGGGATTTATATGGTGATGGGGCCCACTGCTTTCATTATGTAGATTTTTATAAAACATTAAAGTATAACCTTGATTTACTTCATTACATGTATGGAGTAGATTTTACCAAAAGAAAGGTACTCCTGGGTAAGCTCTTTTAGGACTTTAATCATGGAAGTCTTAAAATCAGCAGCAGTGTGGGATTATTGTAGCACATTGTCATGCATGAAACTCAAAAAAAAAAAAATCTGTTTTTTTTTCTCTTGTCTGTGTCTCGAGACTGTTTCTTTGTAGATAAGGGAAGAAAAAATTTTGCATTCAGCTATTGATTTGCAAACTCATATTTTACAGTGAAAAAGGAGGTGTTTTTTTGTCTTGCATTGAAATTTGATATCAATTTCTAGCTAGACCAAAGCTGAATGTTCAGATTTCTGTTTTACAAGTACAGTGATATGTAAGAAACGCATGTAAATATTATGCAAGTAAAATGCATTAGTATTTTAATTAGCTAAGATGCTAAGGTTTTAAGATTTTTGTATGCTTTTTCTGTCCTTCATATGTTGCATTTAGAGTCATTGTTATTATATTATCCCAATAATACATTTCTTATGTTCATTTGATTTTGTAAATTTGAAGCTCTCTGACCCTTGAATGAGAGTAATTTGTTTGGCAAAGGAAGGATGCTTTTCTTTAAACTCTTCACTATTATATTTTTAAAAAGCAGCAGTAGGTTGGAGGTAATGAAGAACATGCCTTAGCAGAGAGAGGATTAAGATCAGTAAATAATGGGGGTAGAGATTTAAGTTATAATGTAATTTTGGTGTAAGATCAAATGAATGCAAATTGTTCCACTTTAATTTATGAAACGTTAGCTCAAGTAAAGTCTGGGAGCACCTTCCACAGACTATCAAGAGGTAAAGGACAGTAAATATTTTAAGAGAAACCTTAATACATTTACCTGAGGTATTGTATGATATAATAAAATTAATGGGTTTGGTTTCTTGTTTGTCCCTAGAGTTTGAAAGGCATCTTGAGCAGAGTTGAGAATAATACTTTTTTGCATAATATTTGTACTGTTTTAGATGAATTTTATTATTTAGCTTATATTGTACAAGTATATTTTATGTGTTACTAGAATTAACCCTTCCATTAAGTTGCTTGTGGAAGCCAGTCTGGTATTTTTATCCAGTGATGCCCTGTTTGTTCTAACAGCTACAAAGGAAAAGCATTTTGAAGTATCTTTCTCTAAAGTATCAAGACACAGAAAGGACATTTTTGTTTATTATTTGTTTGGTTTTGTACACCGAGAAAACCTGTGCCGTTTGGATGAGCCCCTGCCTGGTCCTCTTGTGCTTTGCGTTTGCAGTGTGCAGCAGGGATGCTTACTCTCAGTGTGAACCCTTATTGATTTTTGTGAAGCTTCCCAGGTTTATTTGGAAATTTTCAGCAGTCAGATTCCCTGCCAGTGCAAAGACATAGGACTGGGTTCACGTTCTTTACCTGTCCTTTGCTTTTGATATGATATCTTCATGAAGGTATTTTCTTTCTCTTGAGCTCACCCATAAGCTGTTGGTATTCTCTATTAATTAAGTTTGCAACAACTGTACAAATGTTCTGTGTTTTTTGCCATGGCAGGTGTGGAATGGTTATTTATTATCCAGGGCAAAACAGCTATTATGTGGCTTCCTGAGGTCTGGATGCTTGAACAACATGATGGAGATAGGCTGTTTCAGCCCTGTGTTCCCAGGTTCATGACTATAGTCTGTTGAATTTACTTAGGGCATTTTTTAATTCCAAAACATATACTAGTTTGTGTCCACTGTGCATTGTGAAATACTAGTTAAGCTGCATATACAGGCAATTTTGCATCAGCAATCCATAACATAAATTTTCTCTTAAAGCAAGATGAGATTTTACTCAAGCCAATTTACAGTGTGAAATACCTATTTGTTAAAACCTACTAGTTGTTTTAAGTCTTAAATATGTAGTATTTTTGATATTCTTTTCCCTATGTGGTCCATTACAGTCAGTTAGTATCCTGTGGTTTTCTTTTTCCTTTTGGCTGTCCATTTAATTCTTCAGACTGTGACACTTAGATTTAAAAGTCATCATGGAGAGGGGAATGTATGTAAGCAAGAATCTGTAAAAACTGTTCCATTTAAAATGTATTGGCAAATTATGTTCTGCAATACCAACCTCAGAGGAGTGGTTAACATGTAAACTTCCTGGAGAGTAAGAACTGTAAATTTTCCATTTGAAGCTGCTATACATTTTTTTTCTGGTTAGACTATAGGAACATCAATAGAATGTAGTAGCTTACTCATGGCAATTCATTTCAGAAATAGAAAGCTCTGTTGTGACTTGCAGTTTTGATATGTACAACAGATCCTATGCTTCAGAGAATTATTTTTTCCTTTTTAGTAGATAGGCTTCTGATCTTCATGACTGCCTGCTCTTCATAATTACATCTGCTTTCCTTGATTTGCTGCTTTTTGCATGGGCCTACTGACACGTGATAAAATTAGGCTTTCTCTTTTTAACAGTTGCTGTATTTTATATTTTGCTATATAAGAAATACACATCTCCAAATATCAGCAATATTTCATAAAATAATGAAGTCTAGTGAGAGTGATTCAGGACCATCTTGCTTTTTGCTGGAGCCAGTTGTGTTGTCCTTGAATCGGTGAACTCTTCAGAAATATTTAGGTTTCATATGAGATTTTTTTTTAATTATGAGTAATCAATAAGGAAAAAAGCAGTACTGTTTTTGTTTGATTGACTGATTGAGGTGTGGTTATATATCACTCTTCGTTGTGTGATATACCTGATTGAGGCTTGAATAAGATGACTGCCTCTTCTTCGTTGAGTCCTGAGTATTCTGTATCTGTGGCTGGACTTTTCTTTTGCATGCATATAATTTTGAAGCATTTTGAGGCAACTTGCGAGAGAATAAAAAACAAGATTTTGTTTATGGAGTTAAATATCTTTAACTTTTGTGGCAATGTTTGCTTTGTGTTTAAGTCCGTATCCTTAACCTTCTCCATAATTTTGCAGATAGTAACTCTTTTAAAGATCTAATGTGCAGATTTATGTTTTATGTTTTAGGAGTAGGGGAATGAGTTATGTTTCTGGTTTTGTTTTATTTTGTTAAAAAGAGCGTAAGACTACCTACTATATCAGATAAGATGCATTTCTTTAGTGTGCTTTTACAGCACGTGAGTGTATTTATTTTCATAGGAATCAAGTTAGCTGTAAACCCTTATAAAAGATTATGTAAATCCTCTGTTCAGCTAATGTAAGGACAATTTCTCTAACAGTTTTTTAAAACCACATATTTTATGATTAACAATTAAGGATGCTAATGACTTGCCTAAGCCATCCATACAGGATGAAACAGGACTTTAATTGCTGTTTTAGGGTTTTTAATATGCTGAGTCCAAGAATCTCTGTCAGCAGTCATGAAAAGAAAAACATGAAAGGGAAATGATCAGACCCATCATAGGCTTTCATTTCAGTATGTTTAGATGCATTGCTGTGAAGTTCTTTCTTCTTAAAATAAGAGTTCCTAAAAATATGAAGTTAATTATAACAATAGTATATTTCCATATATTATCCAAAGATTACCAGGAGATTGTTCAGTTAAAGTGTCACCTTCTATTTTTCACCTTTTTGAGAGCTGTCAGGCCTACTTGACCAATTTCAGAATGTGGCAGCTGAGCCTTATCTAGCTATTGCCATTTCTCTATTTTTAGCAGGGATTTCTGCTAGAACTTTAGAAGATTTTTGAAATAATAACAGTAATGTCAAGGAAATCAGCTGCAGAAGGCTGGATGAGCTAATGCATTTCAGCAGTGTGTTGGGGATGTTTGTGGCCGTGTATCTTGGATCACGAGTAATTTTAAAGATGAGGAACAGATTAAATTGCACAATTCCTAGTTCAGAATGGGGAAGAACAGAAGACTTGATGACACTGAAAGGCTAAAATAAGTGCTTAAAGAATGAAAAAAATATATATTTTTTGAGAATCACTATGCATTTGAGTTGCTGACTATAAGCTGGTGACAGGAGAAATTGACTTCTAGCCTGTTCAAAATTTTTTTTAAATATCCATTTCAAGATCCAACAGGACTAGTTAGAGCATTGAATAATCTGTTTGTCTATAGTTTAAGAGGAAATTTAAGAGTCCTTTTAAGAATTTGTGGGTACATTAGTTTAGTTTAGCTAATATGCAGTAAAGATAGGTATAAAACCAAATCAGTTTTGGCATTGAATCTATAAGGTTCAATATTTCAGCAATTATTGATATTTTTTTCTTTTAGTTTTCCTTTTTTTTTTTTTTCTCCTAAACTGGGAAATGGAAGTTTGGCATGCCAAAAATATTAATCTTGCAAGTCATTCAGATTTGTTGTGTTGTTGAAAGAAGTATTTCAAGACTGGTGAAATGGCTCCATTTAGGTAATGCATAATATGAACATATATTTAAGTATAAACATATATTTATTATTTTTAATAGTAAGATTGGTTTGCATAGAGCATGAAACTGAGCTGAAAGACTGTATGGTAGATTTTCCTGAGCAAACTGCAACATTAGATACAGGCAAAGCATGTTCATTCCAGTCTGGGCATTTAACGGTGTCCAGTGCAGGCTTAAATTCCAATACTATATAACATAGATAAACCATTGTTTCCCCATCTTCTTATCAAAATTTATGTCCCCCACAAATTTTGGAAGGTAATATTGCTTCCACAAACATAACCAGACAGTTTTGTGCTATCTCGTCTGGCCCTACCCATAGCTTTTGTCGTAGCCTCCTGCACTTGGGAAGCAGCACAAATGATCCCTGCCAGCCCAGGCGAACTGCAGCTCCAGTTAGGTCTCTTAACCTTTATCTGCAGGAAGTGTTTCTTAAACTGCAATAAATTACCTTCTTCTACTCTCTCTTTAATATTAGATTCCTAAATCTTAGTTTTCTCAACTCCAGCTGTGCCCAATAGGAAAGAAATGTTTTCTCTGACTACGGGACATAGGTAATTAATAAGATGCACAGCGGTCCAGAAATATAGCTCATTATATGCAACTCTGCCTAGTAGGTTAGGACAGCTGGAGAAACAAGAAGTGGCAAGAGCCCAGGGAATATTGCTGACTGCATTGAAAAAAGGTAAACGCTGCTCAAGAAAGAAAAAAGAGCTCATGGCAGACCGAGAGCTCTGCTTATTTGGAGTGTAACATGTCAACAGCAAGAGGCAGAGAGTAAGGAAATGTAGCTCTAAGGCAGCTAAACAAGGTCAGCTCTGCTCTGTAGTGCACACTGAGACTTGGACTTGCCTGCTACCAGTCAGTGCTTCTGTCACTGCTTTGATAGTGGGTGGAAGGAGGATGAGTTGGACTGAGTCTAGCGGAGCCCCACAGCAATGGTGTCCTTCATCAGGAGCATCAGGGAAGATGATTAAGGGTCTCTACACAGCACATCACCAACACAGGAACTGCAGCAGCTCGCAAGGTCTCAGCTGGGCAGTAGCTCTGACACTCCGGCTTCCCCTTCGCTCGCCAGCCCAGACGAGGGACTGCCTTTCAGGGATGCCCACTTGCCATCCGTGCCACCTTTTCCTTTCATTCTTCACAATCTCAGACATGAGAAAGTGAAAAGACTTATGAGGAAGATAGGAATTTCCTATAGTCAATATTTTTTTTCTGTGTAATAGTTAAACATGATTGGGAAAAAAAATTAACTCATTAAGTCCCATCCTGGTTGTCTCTGGCATCACATTACACAGTTGCCCTTAAAATCTTAATAGCATTTCAAAAGTTCAAATGTATGCATATGTGCATGTTTCTTTCCGGTTTCTATCATTTAATAGAACAAAATGTTAATATTTCTAGCAATAATCAGTTTCTTCCTTAGCTTGTCTCCATATTTGCTCTAAATTTAGTAGTATTGTATAGCTTATTAACTATTATTATATATTATTAGTATAGCTTATTAGCTATTTAACAGTAAAAGTTCAAGCAGAACATTTGAAATAATTCTTATAAAGAAGTAATTTAATCAAGTTGTCAGTATAAATGTTGTGATGTTCTGTAGTATACCTTATATGTGTGTGTAATGTGTAACAGATGCAGATTTTTTTCAAATTAGATCTATTACAAATTCCTTATATATAATCTTTGATTATATGTAAAGTTAACTTACCTTTTATTTAGTTATTTGTACTCCTACACTATAATACTACAAGTTCATGATGATAAAATAAGATAGTACAAAATAGAGCTCCCGTAGACCAGAAGTATTCAGGCCATAATTACATTGCAGCTAGCAAAGGGAAGATTAACAGTTTTTGTAGAAATGCTGTAGTTTAGGTCTGCTTTTTTATAAAATTAATACACCAGTTCTCAGATTAGACATTAAAAACCTAACTCTCTTGATTTTCCTCCATGTTTTCTAGTTTGATTTTTTATTTTAGTTATTGTCATTTCTGTATTAGCTATTAGTGGCTTTATGTTCTGTTCTTTACATTCTGTTCTGAATGTTTCTTATTTTGTAAAAAAAAAATGCAATTAAACTTTATCAATAATTCACACAGACAAAAAGTCTGAACTGAATTTTCAAATATATAAATAGTTTTGATTATCACAGCAGAGTTCTTTATGTGCTCTACGAATTAGAATAACTTACTTGTTATTAAATATCAGTCTGTTTTTTCTTCTATAGTCGTTCTTGGCATGCCTTCCTTCAGAACTGAAGGGCATGAAATATTTTCTTTTCGAGGATAATTTTATCCAACACCAGCCATTGCTTAGGAGGCACTATTAGTTTTAGATCTTGTGTTATATTACCATGCTGCTTAAAACGTAGACCTTATGCATTTACTTTTCATCCTTCTATATCACAGCATTTTTAGCAATTATAATGCTATCTTTTCTGTCTGGAGATTAGGATAGTTCTTGAAACTAA
>JAUBNY010000001.1:10302153-10329178 GCA_032275445.1 Crypturellus soui
GCTGCTCAAGTGATGCAAATCACTTTTGCAAAGCTGGTGCCAGCTCGCACCAGCAGCCTGGCCAAGCAAAGTCTGGGGACGAGAAAGATTAAAACTGATAAGTTCACAGAACTGTGCAGTACCAACTGAATTTAGCTACCATGTTGTTACTTTGTAAGTTACTTTGTAGTAAAAAAAAAAATCAGTTTCATAGAGGTAGGCATTTATTATCCCTTTACACAACCTTTCTATTCCACATTGCTAATTTATTAATTACAGTTATCAGCATAACTGTCAAAGAAGCATATAGAACGGAATTTGGCAGTTGTTTAACACTTCATTATAAATACGATCTCTCAAGTAGTAGAGATATTTTGATGCTATTGTATCAATAGTAATTATCCATTATTAAATGTACAGTACTGCTTAACTTCTATCCTTTCTTCCTTCATCTTACAAGGTTTAGTATAGTAATACCATGAAATAGGTGAAGCAAAAATAATTACATCACACACACACTGAAAAAGGAAAAAACATAAACATTTTCTTTTGTTGCTTTTACCCTGTTGTTACAGTTTCTGTGATTACAGAGTCCTTATTAATCGCTCCTGCAGCTGCCTTCCATGAAAACAACTGCAAATGGGGGAACTGGGGACAAGGCAAGGAAAATGAGGTCCTTAAAAATAAGAATTCATGTAGTTAGATGTGATATGACAGGATTCTGATTTACAGCAGAATAATGATTGTGTTTTTAATTAGATTCCTACTTATTAATTCCTACTATTCTGAATAAATCTTAACAAGCATATGAGTATTCATGGTAAAATTTACATTAGTATGTAGACATATGCTCACAAATCTTTCTGATTTTTTTCTGCAAGTACTGAGCATCTAAAATGTGGAAGCAGGCTTAACAGTTGCACATATTTCTATGATTGTCTTACAAATCCCATCATAAATTTATGTATTCAATTTGCTAAGGTGATGCTGATGCCAAAATTTCCCTTTTGCTGTTATGCCAGAGCTTAAATTTTAAGGAAAGTTTTGCCAAAACAGTTAAAAGCATAAGGCAAGGAATCCTTGGGTAATCTTTTTTTAGAAAGTTTGAAGCATGAACTTGATGTTTGGCTTAAAAGGTGGCTTTTGCATCTTGTTTGAACATTTATGGACTTTTGAGGTGACCTATTTAAATAAAAAGACTTCTCAAGTTGGTTCAATTAAAAGCTTTATTAAACTGTCTGTTGCATTGAACTCAGGAGAGAATTTCTGGTAGTTAATCTTTCAAGACTCCATTGAAAAGGGGCATGTGGTACCCTACAGTTGAGGCCCTTCATCACCTCTCTCACTGGGCGTTAGGCAGCCTGGAAACAAATTTTGCCTAAACCTAATACATGATGGAGGAAAAATTCATCTGTTGGGAAATATTTTAGGACAAGAAAGCTGAAGAGAAAGAAACCAGGACTGGGAATTGAGATGGGAATTGACTGATTCATAATTTTATATATTTTCATGCATAAATAGAAAATCTTTTCATCAATGTCAGAGACTCCTCCAGAGAATATCGGGGAAGAAGGTATCTGGAAAAATCTCAGACTTAGTGAGTGATCATAATTTTGAGCATATACACAATTGTATAACTCCTAACTAAGAAGTAAAAATGAGTATCTTACTGCTTCTTTAGGAAGAGATCTAGTATGATGTGCCTCATGTTCATAGTTGGCAGAGGAATATTGAACTAGTCTGAGCTATGGATTTTACAGACTGAAAGTAGGTTAAAGATGTTAAATGTAGAAGATACATGTGAAATTTTAAAAGACCTACACATAAAACAGTAGGTATGTGGTGGGATAGTAAGTCAGTCATGGGACAAAAGCAGAAGAGTCTGTCCTATGTCAAGGCAATGAATTGGGCTTGCGGAGCTCAGAGTTCAGTTTCTGGCATAGTTCTGCATGACTCAGCACTCAATCACCAGTGGGAAGTCTATTTTCCTTTTAAAAACCTGGTATGTGTATGGTTCTGTGCTGGGGCTGTGTGTGTCACCTGTGAGGACCTGTGTGTCTGGCTACCATAGAGAAGGAGCATCCATCCACAAGCAGAGGTGGGGGAATGAGTAACCATATGGGGGCAAATATAGCTAAATAAAATGTACCCACTTTGGGGGCAGTATAGCTTTCTTTTACTCCTAATATGTACCAAATAAGCGAATTCACATACTTTTTAATTTTTTCTAGGTACTAGAAAATAACTGTAGTTCAGATACAATTAATAGCAGGTTTCTGAACTTTAATGGTAAGTACTTCTGCAAAAGATGTAAGAAAATCGCTTAACCTAACAGGATTTCAAATGTCTTTGGAATAATGAGGTACTACAGGAGTGATTGCTTATGTTATATTACTTTGATGTTACACAGATATTTGAAAAAAAAATCATTTTTCTTTTTTTTTTTTTCTCTCCAACTAGGAATTGCTGATATTTTTACAGAATTTGCCCACAGTGCACTGGGGAAATGAAGAAATTAGTGTACTCCTGGCAGAGGCATACAGACTTAAGTTTGCATTTGCGGATGCCCCCAACCATTACAAGAAATGAACATAAAGAATCAGAAATTGTTAAGACCAACATATTCTGCAGTATTATGGCATCAGTTATTCTGATTGTGCTTTTGGTTCATTCTTCTTTCATTTGAATTAAGATGACCATTAAAGTTCTGTTAAATTTTACAGAATGAGAACGGAATACCAAAGAAATGGACACAGCAGGGTATCAAACATTGAATAAACAAACTTAAAAGTGAACATTGAATAAACAAACTTAAAAGTGAATTTTCTTGCTCAGCATTAAAAAAAATAGAGTTGTCTACTACATAATTTATTACTTTTTTTCTCCTTAAGAGAATTACAGGCTGTAAATTCTGTCATAATTGCTGTATGTGCTTGAGACTTAAATTTTCTTACAGAATGATTAGGTGATTATTTTGGTGTCATCTGTAATAATTTTTTCAGCTAGTATTGGCCAATAATAATAATTATTTGTTTTGAAGGGAAAAAAGAAATTTCTCAGTCATAAAGAGCATTTGAGACAATAAGGCCTGTGTTTTGAGATCTGGTTATTTCTCAGATGACTTTTACATTGTCATGCCATGTTTTCTTTTTCTATGTAATAAAGCTAGAATACTTCTATAGTTTAAGAAAATAGAAGGTTGCAATAGAAGGTTGACAAAATTAGAACATTTTCTGAGTATCACTAGGTCGTCTTGTAGGGTTCCTCAGGAGCTTTGTTGCCATACAAAGGAGTTACTTAAAGCTTCAGATTCACCTCTATTGCTAAAACAAATCCCTCTATATGTATTTTGGAGTTGGAGGGTTTCTTTAATATATTGAATGAAGTAAAAGATGAGGGCTTGTTAAAATAATTAAAGCCTTTACTGAAAGACTTTATAATTTTGCAGTATGGAAGTTCACTTTTGAGAGACTTAAGAAGCTTGGTTTACCAAGCAGAATGCATTTTGATCTCAGTTGTTGCCTTATTCTCAATTTCTAGCATTTTAAAGAAGGAAAATTAATACATCTGTCCTAAGCCTATTTTTAAATAAGTTTAAGGTTTTTTCTCATATGATTAGAGGAAACAAGAAGATAGTTTCTAATAACATTAACAGTAACTGTATACTCAGATCACTTGTGTCATTAGCAGAATAAAACTCCCCTGTGACTTTACAGAGTAAAATTAGTGTTCTTCAATAATCATGGGATTCTGAATAACTTAAAGTTCTTAAAACTTACTTAGTTTAAGTGCACTATTTATTTCAGGAAATCTTTTCATATGCGAATTCTGTTGTTGCTCTATTGGATGTAAATAAACTCATGTTAATTTGTGCCTACCCTATATATAGTTTATTAAGGGTGAGAGTTGCAATAGGTAATATACTGGGAGCTCAGAACTGTTATTGCTCATTTCAATTCTAGAGTTGCACAGTGTTGCACCAAGAATGTGTGCACTTTTAAGTTTGGAAAATAAAAGATCTCCAAGAGGTTTTCTCTTATGGTATGTTATTAGAAGATTATTTTCAAGTCCTTAAAAATATATATTTACTTTTTTTTTTTTTTTAAAAAAAAAGGCTTTCTAGATATGTTAGTTACGTTATTTGTTTTAGGGGTGTGTAAGTTCCTGACGCCCAATTTTTAAGTAACTGAGGTGTTTCAGGGTAAATAGAATACATTTTTGCCAACATGTGATTATATGAGATCTATATTTTAAAATTATGTAAAAACATTAGTAGGATGGAAAATACCAACTTAATTCAGAAGCAGGATGGTTTGATAACTAGGATGTTTTTCTGTACTGCTGAAGTCACCCAGGGTCCTTAGTTGCAGTGTATAAAAATTCAGGCCTAGATTATTGCATTTGAGCCTACAGTGTATAGTGGTTCTTTGTTTCTTAAATGTCAGTATACTCTTTTCTGTAACTTCCACTTATGGTCTAATGTATCAAGATTTATGTTTACAAAGAATGTCATATTGTGCCTAACACAGTATCTACCAATAACAGAATAAAAGAAACCTGAAAGTTATGACCATTTGCTTTAGTTAAACTTAATATCTTCAAACGTCTGTTAATATAAATGCATATTATTGTGACTAAAGAGAGGACACATAGCATTAAATGTAAAATGTTCTGTTTTCTGTTTTTTTTTTATTAAGATGTTATTTAGGTAATTACATGTAACATAAAAAGTTGACCCAGAGTCATCTGCTGTGTCAGATGCTTCTGCATAACATTTGTGAGACTGGATACATAAAATTCCCTTCACCGGGTCCATGTAAGTTGACTGCCATGTCTTCCAAATTCAACAGGTACCTCTTACTTTCCTTGGAAGAAAGTATTACCATGTTACCAAGAGAGGTCACATTTACTACTGTGTCTGTGTCAGAAGTTGAATATTGTACTTGAGCACATTGCTTTTTAAAGATAGTGGGACTTTTCCTAAAATAATACCAATGTTTATTAATATGTAGAGAGAGAATTCTCTGGAAAATGTGATACAGGTACATAAATGATACTTATATATCTATACAAATAGAAATTTTTTCCAGTATATAGAGGGCCAATATTTATGTAAAATTTCAAATTTTCAATACTTTAAAATTTACATAAAGTCATTTCATTTTGTTAAAAAAATAACAATTCTACATCTCAGGTAAAATGTTATTCAAAAAAAAAGCAGAGAAAAGTATAAAACTTTATCATTCTTGCATCCCATATGGTTATTTTTTCAAAGTTCAAGATTCTGAGTGTTATATAATTCGTTTATAAAATGTATTTTCTTATGAAGGAGGCATCTGTATGCATCACTAGTGAATCCAGACCGCAATTTCATAGAACTGATGTGAATACTGAAAATTATTGTGTCTCAAATCTATGTTGAAAATTTTCTGTAATAAAAATTAAAATAACAATGTACAATATAAACTATGACAACAGTGTTTGAAAAGTGTAAATAAATTAGTCAAATATGTAAATACAATACGTGGGATAGAATAGAAATGTAAGTTTGAAATCTTACGTAAGTCTGTAATTCATTACAGGAAATTAGTTACCTTATTTTTTGGCTCAGTTCCCTAAGGCCCATAAATTTATTTTTAACTTCATAACTATAGAATAAAAGTATGCAAAATTCTGTTGTATGCTTCTGACAAATATTAACACTGAGACACTGGCTAAAACTGTAAAAGTGATGAAAGATGAGGAAATAAATGCATATTTATGAAGTGCTATATAGAGTGGAAACTTCTTTTTATTATTATTTATTTATTGTTTTCATCAAACACATTCCATAGCACATCAAAATGTGTTTTTAAGTCTGCTTATTTTTTTGGCAGTCTTCATATCCTATATCACAAGAGCAAAAGCAGTGGGAAAACTCTGTCCTCAGGTACATTTCTGCAGCAACCTGTGTCTGTATCTTGTAGCTTTTGCAAGTTAGTAAGGCAGCCAACCTGCAGAGGTGTCTCTGCATGCACCATATACCTACAGGGGACTTTTTCCATGAGAAGCAAATGAGCAAATGAAGCTGTTTGACTAAACAGGTTTAAACTGGGAGGAAACCTATGAAATAAGGAAAAAGCAAACAAATGAGGAAGTTCAGAATTTTGTGGGCTTCAGAGGTAAGGAGAAGAAAATTCAGTTCAATGTGGGGAAAGGAGTAAAGGGCAGTGAAAGAGTTGCTAAAGTCTGGAAACTGGAGAACGATACAAGCAGAGCAGCAAGCAAGGAAATGCCATTCTATGTGTCCGGAGAGGATCGAGTCCTCTGCTTTAAGGAAGCGGGAACAGGAGTTCCAACAATTAAGATGGGGTTGATGAGGAATATAAGAAGCTTTGTTATGTGAAAAGCAAAGTAATTGGTTAATTCCTGTTAGTACTCCAAATGCAGAACTGTTAAACAACATGCGTGGCTTTCGGGGGGAGAGAAATGGATGCCAAGAGCCATCTTTTTGTTACTTGCCGGAGTGACAACAAATTGTAATCATGCTGGTTCCTCACCCCGAATGGAACTTGTGTTTCTCCATCTGCAGATCCTGCATAAAATCAACAAAGAGATTTCAGATTACTTTTTGAAAAGCTGCAGAAATCAAGGATGGAATAAAAGTCCCAAGGGTTTCACAAGGGATGTGCTGGGAGACATAGCTGAAAGCTATTTGTTTTCTCATCTGCACATAAAAAAGTATAGCAGTTATGGATATCTCATATTCTGGGCAAGCATCCCAGAGATTTAAATGTAAACTGTAATGAAAAGACTTCCCAGAAATCTGACCCACACTTCAGATTTCCTCCTTGAAAATAAGGGAGAGGGAAAAAATGCTTTGTAGTTGCCTAGAACAGTAATCCGCTTAATTTCATTGGGAAAAGTAGAGAGAGGTAGCAATGCTCCCAGTCCAACAGTTACTCACACAGAGTGCTCTGTCATCAGCTTCTACTCATATATGTAAAAGAACTTCAACTCAAGTGCTTCTAATCAGTGTATGTTGGAAAGTGAAGTCCCTGAACAATTTAATTCCAGATTAGTAGCATTTTTATAAATTAAAACTAAGATCTTGCATCACATGATTCCTTAAGCTGAGTATAGTTGAGGCAGCACTAGAATAAACAACTAAACAGCTATGGCACCACGTGAAAGAACCTCCTAATGCTTCACAAGCTTTTATATGCAGCCTGCATTCAAGTCAAGACACATGCAAGATAAAGAGACTAAGAGAGATACTACGGAAATCCTCTCAAAGACAAGTGCTCTGAAACTTAGATTTATTTGGCCAGAAGAATTGCCTGCAAGTGTCTGAATGAGAATTAATGTGTCAGTAAAGCATGGTCATGTGAACTGGGATTCCAGATGTATGCTTGTGTTTGAGCTTCCTCGGCGCAGAATTTCAATGTCCAAGTTTGCCACTTGAGCTTGAACCGCAATGCAGACAGTCATTCTGTTCCTAATACAGAATTAGCTGGAAACATCCAGAATTTCATTTCTCACCTCATCTCTCATATTTTTGTGACACCCTAATTTTAGAGATCACCCATATTCCAGATGTTTCTCACCCTACCATCATTTATCTATGCCTGTTCCTCATGTGGGAATGAAGCCCTTCTGAATTCAGAGCACTAAACAAATAAATAACCCATAGCAAGAATAGAAGAGTTTCATTGCTGTTAATTTCCCACTTACAGAAAGGACGTAGGTTTCCTGACAGTGCACCTCTCAAGAATATTTGGACAAATTAATCCTCAAATTCAGGCTGCTGACTCTGACACACAGCTTTTGAAATTCAGAATATTTTTACATATTTCCATTATACAAGGAAATGAGATTTGCAGTGAGCCATTCCTGCTACCAGTACAAAGGACTTGCATATAGTCAATTCCCTTCACTATTTTAGCAGCATCAAAAACACTCACAAAATATATAGCTGTCATGAGAGCTCACGTAGGGTAGCAGGGTGCCCAGGATTACGGATAGTTAAATGGCTATGATGAATAAAATGTCATTTTAGCAAGTAAGACAACTCAGCAGACTTGGAAATTTTTCAAGTCTCTTGGTCTGTAAACAAAATCAGTGACTCAGATCAAAGTAATACTTGTCAAAGCATTTGTAAGCTCATCTTATGCATATGCAGAAAAATCATTGTCCTACACCTGCCTGGTCCTGTACAAATGCCTACCATGCTTGGTCATATACAAATTTCTCCTAAGACATCAGTGAGGATTTGCTGCTACCTTACAGGATATATGATCTCAAGCAAATATATAACTGCTTCTGCATGTAGGAATGAATGAAACAGACATGTCAATAAAGGAAACATGTTGCTGATATGTTTTCCCAAGATATTTTACCATTATTGCATCAGTGTAAAAATTTCTGCAGTTTTGAAAAAGGGGTACATTTCTCCGTCACTAAAGGCATACATGTCTTTGTGACCATTTTGCTGTCACTGAATGCTGGGTGGCAGGCATGCTCACACTTGGGTAGCAATTCTAAGGCAGCCTTCATATTTGGAGTAAGGAGGCAACTGAAGAAACTTTAAATGTTTCAACAGTAAAGGATATGCCTGATAATTCTCTGTGATATAAAAATTTAATAATTTAAATCATGCTGTTTAATACTACATCTGTTTTCTAAGAGAGAATAAGATCAAAGCCCATCTTTCCCCATCAGGCATCTGCATGTTTGTTTTCTTAATCGAAATACTCTAAAATATAGAATATGTAATAAGAGCAATTCATCTGACAGGTAACTGTAGCCAGCAAAGGACACCCAAATCCAAAAAAATATTCCACAAGAGACGAGGCAAGTGCCAAAAATTGACCCAACAGGAAGATGTACGTGGACAAGATGAGCTACTATTGCTGGTTAAGTAATTAATGGCTTTGTAATCCTTATGCAGGTTATCTTTCTAGTTCTACAGCCGGTCAGAAATGTAGACATCGCATCTGAGCATGTCACTCGCACTTCTTTTATAGTCAATCGAGAGGAACAGGTATTTGGGGGTGCAAGTCTCCTTCCTCCAAGAAGACATCTGAACTATGTCAATGAGTTGCAGAGTAAAGTTTCCCTGTGCTCTACTGACATTACGGGGAGTCTGGGATGAGGAGCTCGTATTTAGATTTTGACACAGTCAATAATCCAGGTGATTTGAATCTCTCCCAGATTTGAAAGACATACTTAGACTAAGCTTTCCATAAGTAAATCATAGATCTGAAAGTGGAATAATAGACTATCATGAGAAAAAGCAAGATTTCAGATCATCAGTAATCTTACACAGATTTAAACTGTTCTGAAATTGTTCCTAAGGGTAGCAAAAACACTGAACCAAAAATCTCCCCCAGTATTTTCTATCTATTGGAGGTAAACTAAAGAAAACATGTTACTTTTAAGTCTATGAAACTGACCATTTTATAGAGTATTACTTACCTTACACTTTTGTACTTTGAAGTCTAGCAGCTAACAATTTTAATTTGAAGCAGCATTTCTGCACATACAATTGGAAAGAACCAGACATTAATTCTGTCAAATGCCTTTGAAAAAGGGACACCTGAAGTTAAATTTTATAGTACACAATAACCAAATAAGCTATAATCTGAAGAACACATATTGACTTGTTTGTTGCAGCTGCTGTACTGTAACATCAACCTCACTTAGCTATGCTTTAGCTCCAGCTAGATAGTGGTTCAGCCCATTAGCTTGCTGCTTATATTTGCTATCATTCATGCTGTGAATAAACTATAGCCCTGCAGCACAGCCAGAGATAAAACTTAGTACCCTTGCATGCAAATTGAAGTGAGTGAAAAAAAAGAAATGTTGATAAATTACTTTATTTTAAAATGGGATCTTTACACTGGGATCCTAACGCTTATATTGTGAATAAATACTATAGGCTGCTAAGTAAAATTTAAGAGAGACAATTTGCCATTCTGTCTAACTAAAAGTAATAGTAATGGTAGTGTTTACTCTTCCTATTTAAGTAGCATCCAAATGATATAATCTGTTCTCCAGACAGACAAGAAGATGAAGATCCTGCCTCACAGAATAGCCCATGCATGTCCAGATGTCCCAGAAGAAACTGCTTAGCACAGCAGGGAACTGGGGTAGGATAGGGTGGTGTTATCCACCGGGAGATCTGCAAAGGAGATTTTGCGCCTCTGCTGAGAGTCACAGACCACAGACTAGTGTGGAATTGTGTTCACTTCATATATATGCAGGTATGCATGGCAGTCCTGAAGATAGAAATTGTAGATCTGATTATTTATTTTGAAAAGAAAGCAATTTTTCAAAAAAAAAAAAAAAGACTACACAAAAACAACACAAAAAGAAATGAGCAACCCCCATTACTAATCCTCTGGAGAAACAGCTGTACAGGTTACTCCACTGTGAAACTAAACAGTTTGTTGCCGACCTGGGCTCTCTAATCATTCATGAGCAAGGCTGGGTTGGATCTCCATATTTCTTTACTACTAATATTTTGGCATGGATTAAGAGACTTTTGGGGCCAAGGATGCTGCTTCATAATCACCTTACAAAGTGAAACAGTATGTGCTTCCTCTGGTCAATCTTTTTTTCAGTGCTGATCATGTCAACGTGCTGGCGGTTTACTGGCACATAGTGCAGCTTATCATATATCACTGTAACAACGGCCTCATTATTATTCCCGCTGGCTGGAATACTGCAATAATGAAACTGAAAAGTCCCCCAAAATCTCTACAAGATCCATGCAGAGGTAGTGTGAGTTAAACATGCTGGTGATATCTGACACAAAGGGAAATTTCCTAGTAGCAACCCCCCGAGAAGTCCTCAAAATATGTGCAGGAGCTCTGGTTGTAAGTATGAAGAGAAATGGTTTTCATCCATTTTTAGCTTTGTTTGTCTTATGACAAAGTTGTAGACCAGACCAACTGCTGGACGGTCAATGGCAATTTTGCGAGGGTTAGTAAGATGGTTCATATCTCTGGACACGGTTAATATCGGTATGGACAGAGATAGGTAATAGCCTTTCTACATCGCATATTGCCCTGCCGTTCCTTGCAGCACTATCCCAAAGACAGCCTCTTGGCTGATGTTATTTCAGCTATGGGGTGCTGGATTTCTGCCAGCTCCACCTCCTGCTGCCCTGAGAGCTCCTGGAGTCTCTCCAGTCCTAGGGAAGTTGGAGCCGGTTTTGCGGGAAGGTTCTGGTGCTGGCATTGCTGGTCAGCATGGTGTAGAAACTCCTCCCACTCTTTCTCCCCTGCTTCACCACGAATCACTAGAGGCCCTCAGCCTGGAAACTTCTATGCAAATATTAAATTTCTGTGCCAAGCCACACTGCTTCCCCAGGAGCTGTTCTGCAGCAGTCACCCCCTCAATGATGTGGACTGATGTGTCCTGATGAGGACATCAGAACTCACTTTCTGAAGTTCTTCGGGGTAAAAGATTGCTTCATGACCAGTCTGTTAAAGACATACGCAGATTCCTACCCCTTTCTGACAGTTTCAGAAAAACGCATCTCAGAGCAGCTGCTCATCACACTCCTCAGATCTCTCCTTTACTCTGGACATCCTGATGCTGATCGTGAGTAGGTGACTCCTGCCCATCTCCACGTACAGGTTTCTGGCATGGGCAGAGCTGACAGGACTCACTCCCACGGCAGTGGTGAAGCTCTCGCAGCCCCATGGCCCCTGGCTTTAGGTTTCCCTGAGCTCTGAGAGCAGCACCTCAAGGCAGCAAAATGCCCTCCCACGTAAGGAGGGAAGTGGGGCCTCCAGCACTTCCTGCTGGGGTCAAGGTTGGCCAGGTGACCGGGCCTCCTGGTGGGACGCGTGGAAGGTACTCGTAGGGTAACACTGGTCCTCTTCCAATTTCAAATTACCAAGGAGACCTGAGGCAAACTGCGCCCCGAGAGATTTGGCAGGACTGCTGTTGAGAGGTGTGTTTTCATCCCACATCACTTCAGTAAGCTGCTCTGAGCTTTTCGTATAGTTCATTTAGATCCCCTTCTGACAGGCGGGACAACCCAGGGTTCATCCAGGCTTTGGAGATGAATGCTTGGAAGAAGATGGAGACTCAGAGGGAAGCTGTGGCGTGATGCGCTGTGGAACCGCGCCTGGGGATCCAGCCAGTACCTACAAGGAATGGGATAATGCGGTTATAATAAGCAGAAGTTTGGTTTCAAACTGTATTGTTTTGGGATCCTGAGGCCCATTTCATATGGGTACAAGTATCTTGGATTATAATATTAATATGAATATCTATTATATATATATCTATATAATATCTATAATAAATATCTATAATTAGAATAAACATTTCCAGCTGTTTTAAAAACAGTTCAAAAATCTGGGAAATATGTCTATGCTCTTCTGCAATTTCTGTAGCTTTTAACATTGGACTTTAAATATTAGAACTGTAAAAGCATCTTTCAGGACTTCTATGTTATGTGGTAACTTCATATTGTACTCAGTAAATGTATATGAGTGTTTACTAATAGCATAGACTTCAGACGCCACTTGTATAGAGTCTTCGTTATAGGCTTTTGTTTCCTTATTTTTTTAAGGCCAAACTTACTACAGGAGCTGCAGAAGGAGGAAGTGATACAGCATCAGCTTCTGGCTTATTGAAAACCAAGTGATTTTAACTTCAGAAGTAATTGGTAGGTTTCTTTCATGTTGGACTGAGTGAAAGGGAGTATAATTTGAGGAATCTGAAATCGAGTTTAAGCACTGAGATTGTTTCTTATTAAAGCATAATAAGAAACTGGGGTAAAAGAAAAAATACTGATAGATCTGAGGCAGCCCACAGCATAAGAGCTGCCAGTTTCTGAATGGGAACTAAGTGTTGCTTTTGTTTAAAGTGCAAATTAATTTCCTCTCTAGAGAAATGAAGTAGCTGAAAGCTATGAAAATCTTTCCATGAACAAGGAATAATAGAGAAACTACCAGTTAAGACAACATGAAAAGAATAAATGCAGAAGAGGAAGCATGAGAATATGATTGGTGACTAGGCAGAATAGATCAATGGAAGCAAAATATATCCAGAATCTCCCACCTACAATAAGAGATGAAGAGAAATAGCCTAAAAAACACCTAAAGACAAAAATACAGCTCTTCTTCCAAAAGCAGAATAAAAGACTAGTAAATAATAATAATAAAAGAAAACTTAGCAAAAGGAAGTAAAATACATAAATGCATATGACTAGATAATACAGGAAAGCAGTACATTTCTAACAGCTACCTCCAAAATGGCATCATTTACCTCTTTCTGGTAGCAGTACAAAAAAGAAACAAAAGTATTTCTGAGATATCTGTTTTTTCATCCAGCAAAATATTATTTATCCCACACAATTTTAAGCAAACAGCTTCCTGCCTCTCCAGAGCCCATGAAGAGACAAAAATGCATAGACAAATAGACAGCATTCAATCCACTTCCTAGTCTAAATCGCTGTGGGAAAGAGGTTTTCTAAGAGTGGAGATAGACTAGTTGGCTAAATGAAAATCAGCCATATGAATACATTCCCCTCCCACTCCATCCCATTTCTGAAGTAAAAGATGAAGAAAAAGCTGGCAAAGATCTTCTACCATTTGAACTAGAATTATTTCCCTTATCAACAAAAACAATCTTTCTCAATATATGCCAATATTTCAGGAAGATGCAAAAACTGTAGAAAAATGCAGTATATCATTTGTTGGACAAAGATACTGGTGGTCACTATTCAATGTTCTGTGATAAATGCATGAGGGGATGATGGTGCTGAAATCATAAAATACATATAATAAAAGATTTCACAGTGATACTAGCTAAAATGTAGTGGTTCCCTGAAATTATGCATGTACTACATTTCTTTAAAGAAGTTTATGTGAAGTGACTGTTACTTCAAAATATTTCTTTCTGCCTGCTCTCTTTGAGAGATATTTACTGCCTTTATGAAAGGTGAATGTACAAAATCTTATCAGACTGTCCTTGGGGGGAGAAAAACCTGCTGGGGAATGTACTCATTTGTTTCTTTTGACTTGGATTCACTGAATAAGCAGAAAAGCCAGGTGGGGGGAGCCAGCCCTGCTATATTTATTGCTATCTGTTTTGCAAATCTAAGCATCCGCCTTTCTTCCAGATTAAAATCTTTATAGATAAATTCGGGATGATTGAAAGAGTTTTGGCAAGTTTGCTGTCTGACTAAATGTTGTTTTAAAATAAATCACCGAATCTCCAAGGGGGTGTCTCTGGTCTCCAGATGCTGTCTCTGTAGAAACACTTCGGAGCTGGTACACGGGAGGGCGCATTTATCCTACATTTGCAGAGGCAGGAGCGGCACTCGTACCAGTCGCTTCCCTGATCAGGCACTCTCTGTTTCTGGGCATACAAAAGCAGATTTAGCGATCAAATCTCTAGCTCAAACATACTGATGGTAAAAATAACCACAATCCCCGATCTTATGCCATACAGGGAGAGTTACATTACAAGTCATTCTTCAGAAAATATTTCTTCAGTGACACAGTCAGTTAGGAGAAAATTGGTTAATCTGCCATGATGTGGTTTCCAGAACCAGGACAATCTATCATGCCATTTATGCTCCTGTTAAGGGACTGGCCAGATCTTACAAGACAGTACTCAAAGCTTGCAAAAAATGGCCTGCAGTGTACATCATGCTAGGCTGTGGCATATGGGCTGAAACTGTTTATGGGAAAATTGGATATCGAAAGCATCCACCATATGGTAGAAATAGCGAAATAACAGCAGCAGCAAGACCTGAATGACATAATTCTGCATATATTGCTATTAGTACTGTGTTTCAGTTAAGACATATTACTAGATATCCCAGCTAGAAGTAGGGTCCTCTGTGTGAGGTATTTGACAGCCACTTTGCCTTGAGCAAACAAAGCTGGGAAAACAACAAAGACTGGGATTTGAAAATCCCAGCCCGAAGCAGCAAACAGCACAAAGCAGAGTCCCAGAGCATGTTGTAAATGCCTCTGATCATGGGATTTATCGCTTTCCCACCTGTACTTTCCTAATCTGGCTACTTAGCCTCTGTAAGCGTTCAGAGAGTGACTATCAGAACCCTTCAGCTGTTCACCTTGGATAATGCCACAGGGCCAGATTTTGTGCCTGAAACTTGATTCAATATTGAAACAGAAGGAGACAAAAAAAGCATGTGCCCATTGTAGGAATGAGTCCCAGTTAAAGTATCTGTGTTTCCTAGAGTACCAAGATAGATACTGGCCAATGGTGCTGTGAAGAAGAGTAAGAGTCGTGCTCCTGTCTCCTTGTTTGCACGGGGCGATGGTGTCTCCCTGCTGCCACAGTCGTGCAGCGGCACAGCTCAGCCCTGCAGTGCTTGTGGCACTTCTTATGGCTGGAGATTGCATGTTTTTCTCAAGCAAACCACCTCCCATAGCAGAAATTTCCAACATGTTTTCTGACAGCCTGTAAAATCAGTGGAACCCTGAATCTGTGCTCTTTACTGTGTGGCAGCACAGTGAGGTCCAGAACGTGAGCGTCGCTCCTAGGGAGTACAGCAGTGCTTCAGCTAGTAAACCAGAGCAATCAGTTAAAATGGCAGCAAAGACAAGGAAAAACACCCGAAACAAGCAGACAGCTGGAGAAATGCAGCCCGATGCCAGTAAGGCTCCAGATATGTTACAACGTACAGACTAATTGTTTTCTTAATGGGATAATGCTTCTGAAGACCGCTGTTTGGAAGTGCAGTGGCTTGGAAAATGGAGGTCAATAAAATAACAAAAGGACAACCAGTATTGCTAAAAGAGGAGAGCAGTTGATGGAAATAATTTAATCACCAAACTAATTCCTAATCTGTTAAATAGCGGAATACTGGTTGAGAACGCAGTGGGGCATTAAAGTCTTACAGCTGAAGTCCTAACAGTGTAGTTAATCATGTCTTTGTGAAGCGGTGCAAATCCTCTGGGGAAGAGGACACTTGCCCAGTGTGGTTTTTCCCTACAAATTTCAAAATGGTTAGAAACAATAATAATATCCAATCAAATATCTTGTTGTTCAGGTGCGAATTATTGTCCACCTTTGGTACACTAACTTGTTATTTTCCTTTCTTACTCAGTTACCCTGTATGCACTCTACTCAGTGCCAGATCTACCGCATTGATTTTGCCGTGAAAGCTGATGGCAGCCTCTCTGGCCTGTCATTTTGCAGCCCGGCGCTTTCCCTGTGCTAGGGCTCTGCACACGTCTGAGGCTCCTGGGCCTTGTACGAGTGCGCTGCACCCATGCACGGCTTTTCTGCATCCATATAAAGTGCTGCATCTGGCTGCTGAATTGCCCAAGCCAAGAGCACTGTGTTAAGCTGAAGCTTAAGGGAGGAACTTAGAGGAAAGACTCTGTGCCTTACAAAAATTCCTCCAATCATAATTTATCACTGAGTTGCCCTTCTCTGATACAGTTTATCCTGGCCTGGACCTGCGTAATGGTAGCAGAGTTTTGCTACACCTTACCACCTCTATGTGATATTGCTGAATGTAGTGTAATTCAGAACACTCCTTCCAGAAAATAAACATAATGTCATGAAATACAGTCCACTTTTTATGAAATGTCTCAGGTAAATGCAAAATAAAGGTTGTGGGACTGCTTAGCAGAAAACTATGTTGCTCAGGTTTCCCCCTTTACAGGTGCAATCAAAGAGATTGAGATGCTAATGGTACTTGTGACTTTTGAGCCACAGCCCTTCCTAGTGTTATTCTTCTAAGCTTTTAAATATTTTAATTGTTATTTTTCAAAACATTTACTTTAAATTTGTATATGGCACTTAATCTTTCAGAAATGTACGGTTAGAATTGAGCTAGGAAAAACAACCACAGCTGTCTCTCCTAGATAAGGACTGAGAGTATACAGCATTTTTTCAGCAGCAGAGCAAGACTGGAGACCAGCCAGTGTGGAGCTGTAGCAGCACAGTAAGGTAGACTCCAAGGGTACCAACAGGAATTATAAGTTTGGGTAAAGAGGGTCAGGCCAAACAACCTCCACAGCCTAAGCCAAAGGATTTTAGGACATCAAAACATACCCGTCATATGGGTATATGTCAGTTCATGAGATAGGAGGAGTCCAGAGAGACAAGAACAAACAGTCAATAAATAATAAGATTTCATGCTTCAGAATTAATAATGCTGATTTAATGTGATATGATTTAACTGAGTGTGTTTTCTGTTAACAGACCTACTGTGCTACTAAAGGTAGCACAGACTAGAAAGTCTGATCATCATTTAGGTTTTCATGTTCTCTGCCAAGTGATACAAATCCTATATATCTGGAGAAATGCATTCAGATGTGTAACGCAAGCATAAGAGCTATACCAAATGTTAAGATGAATAACAGAAATGCAAGATAAAGTCAAACTGTAATGGAAATATTTTCATTTGTCTTACTAATTTTTTTTTTATCTTAGTGTAGTAAATCCCCCTCAGTTGCAGGATGTATCTTGAGAAATTTAGTTCTGAATTCTGGGTTCTGAAAGTTCTTGACTCTTCTGTTCTGGAACTCTGTCAGAACTGATGCTATTCACTAATGGTTTTCAAGTCCTGTCTATGGAATAGTATTCTCATTAAGCCTAGTCTTTGGACTAGTTTCACTGTGCAGTCAGATGGGTGCCTGTGCCATAGAATAATTTCTGGCATGAATAGCTGTAAATGGGGAGGATGGTAAGCTCAGACCAATTCTGAATTAGACCAGCTTTAAACACATGCTGAGGCTCAGATTTCGATTGGGAGAGACCACAGAATTTTGATCCTCTAACAGGCAATTAACATTCACATTTTGAGGCAGCATTTGGGCTTTTCATTGCTTTTTTCTCTACTGAATTGTTCAAGAAAAGTGTTATTTTGTTCCAGGCAGGCTGCCTCTATCTGCTCGTGTTTGCCACTAGGCTGTACCTAGCCTTTATCCTACTCAGGTAGCCAGCACGCTAATATTCATTTGATAGAAAAGTACGACTTTGCATAAGAGGACAGTAAATATTATTAATGAACACTGGAAAGGCACTTTAAGGATTTTCATCTCTCCTCCACCCGTCCCATCTTGGCTTTATAGTGACTTTTCTCTATTTGCTCCCCTTATTCCTTTTATTAAGCTTCCCTCTATTTATTGTTACTTCATTTTTCCAAGTAAGGCAATAATTGCATACTCACTCTTTTTAATTGCTTCTAAACACTTTTGTTTTCAATCTTTCAAAAACTACCTGAAATCAATCTTTTGTGAGTCTTGGCTAGTGTGATCATTTCAGTGAGCCTGTTATGTAAAAATTCCTTAGATATCAGTCTCCTCTTATCAGTTCACATATTAAAAATCCTGTTTAAAAATTCACCATTATTATTTTTCCTTGCTGCAAAAGCCATTGGATAAATTCTGCCACAAACACAGAATCTGTTATATGACAGCATATTCATTATGTATAATTACAAAGCATATGAGATGTTATTCAGTGTTAGCTTGGCTACACTGGAATTCCAGCACACATCTGTACACAATTTATAGTTGCTTATAGCATATGCCAGCACAGAGTGTGAGAGCAGCTAGAATGTAAGCTCAGATCCTGCATTAGGCTCTTACTAGTCTCCTCACAGCTGTTTCCAGCAGTGCTCAGTCTCAAGATGCAGGGATAGTGAAATTCTGCTCAAGGAAAAGTAAAGACTGAGCACGCAGTCTTTCCTGAATGCAGAGATTGTAGAAAAAGGAGAGAGGTGCAGCTGAATTCTCTATGGCTTCAAATACAAATATGGAAAACTGTGGGTAGCTTTTATCCCCGAACACTTTTTTTTTTTAATAAAGAGTTTAATGACTGCCTTACAAAACAATAAATAAACTCTCAAATCATAAGAGAAGTCAGTAATTAGACTGCAGGTTAAAATTGGAGTGCATACATATTGGACTGACAGGGAGCATCTCAGAATATATTCTGGGTCTTATATTAACATTAAGCAGCTGTTGAGATCTTGTCTTTAATAATGTACAGTGTTATTACTCTGAAGAGTACCAGCACTGACATCTCCAAGCTCGTATTAGGAGAACAGCAGACTAGTTTCATTGTATTATCACCATTACATATGTCAGCACTGCCACTTAGCTTTCAGGCTCTGGAGACAGCAGACATTTACTTCTATGCCTTATGTTCTGCAGTAAAAACTTTCAGCCAACAGAGAATGCTGTTTAAAAAGTAACCTTTCATCTCCTCTAAAGTTCATGAATTGAAGTGCATTACTTCTCCTAAATAGTCTGTAAATATAAACTTTCAATGGCAAAAAATGCAGGGATCTCTGTACCTCCTGAAAAAAAAGAGCATAATTTCACATAGTGTAGATGACTAAAAGGTTTCTTCTTTCAGCTAGTTCAGACAGTGTGGCCACCAAATTGCTGCCCTCCATGCTTTGAGGTAACTGCATCACTTATTCCTGTGAGTAATTAGAGAGGTGCTTTCTAAAAAGAAACAACTTTTGAGTTTTTACCTTCACTGTGCAGGATACTTAATTGACATCCTGAAATTACTTTTGATATTTTAAAAAAATGTTTTCAGAACTACAATGAAAACTTGAAAAGTAAAAAACATGCCTTTGAAATATTGCAATATTTCATTCCAGCAATTTGAAAGCATGCTGTTTTCAAAGCAAAAATTTTTCCTTTATCTTCAGCAATTTCTACATGATTGTTGCGCTACCCTTCAAAGACAAGTCAGATGGGAGGGAATGGTACAAAAATTCTCAAATTCATTGCCATCTCAGAGGTGTTTGCTGTCGTTTCTAAGCTGATAGTAATAACCTGGAAGTATCACTCCTGCTCATGATATTCTGTTAAGTGTGATTGACAATTTGTATATATATGTGGAACATAAGCTTGCTTATGCAAAAGCATATTATGGTCTTTGCATACCATCCATGGAAAAGCCCTAAAATGAACATTAGCTCAACCTTAGCTAAATATGGTTGCTTCTGAGAAGAATGTCTCCCTGAGAACCTGTCCAGGGTTCACATTTCCAAAGTGGCTGTAACAGGCAATGGTTTTGTGTAGGGAACGTACTTTGCATTGAATCTGAGTAACTCACAAAAACAGAGCTGGATTATAAAGGAAAACAGCACTAGGTCCCCTGTTCTTCCAAGAGTACAAACTGAGGACATGAGTTTGGATGAAAGTGTCCTCAGCAGAAGGCCTGGGAGCGTCTGGCAACTTCTCATCTGGGCCATGCAAGCAGAATAGCCACGTGTGAGGCATGCTTCAGTTCCTTTCATTTCTGCCCAACTGTTTCCTCAGACATCTGAGTTGCTTTCTTTGGATTTGACGTAGGGATTGGCTTTTGCCTTTTCCTGTCTTTTACTGTGAGCGTTTCAGAGTTAATGGCAAAAATATAGGACACCATCATTTGCAGGACAGGAGAGCTGGCTCCTCCTCAGTTGACCCAGATCTCTGTATTTATTCTCAGCAATGACAGTGCAGAGGTCCAAGAGAAAGAAGTGACCTTCAGTGGCCAGCACAAGCCAGGAAAGCTCCGTGCTCTGCAGTGCAAACGACAAAGGAGTGAGAATACTGATACGGAGGGATGCTTGGCATTGCATCCCCAGCACATCCCTGCCCCTGCGCTCTGTTATTCAAACTGTGTGTCAGGACAAGTGGCTGGGTGCACAACCCTGCAGGAGTCCTTTCTGCAGGGGCTGGATAGGTAAAGTAGCTGAAAAACACAAAAACAAAGTGCAGTGGAAACAGCCCAACAGATAAGGGCCCGCTGGGTGCTTGCTTCTTATCACTGAAAAGAGCCACAGATGTCGACTTGTTTCCATGGTGGATTTTGCTTTCATTTCATGAACATTTTCTGACGCAAATTTTTGTAACAGAAAAATATCAGCTCTACAGACAGCCAGTGTTCTGTTGGACCATTCGTCTACTGTTCCGGGATGTTATGGACAGAGCAGATCAGTATGACTTTCTTGTTTGATCTGCTTTAAATAGAGGTCTCCAGCCTCTCTTCAAAAGCCTTTACAACTTTCTCATAAACTCTGTCTAGGCAAAAGTTAAAATTCAAATACTTCAAATGATGAAGAATGAGATTTCATTTTTCTCCTTTATTCTTTTCTATTGTCCAGGCAATCAGAAGTATGTTTTAAAAATTTTTATTACCCTGTTTGTCATGCATCAGCAAGAACCTACCCCATTGATCTCAGAACTGTGAAATGGATTCAGTTTTATAGCTGATGTGCCCGGGAAACAGGGCATATTTGTGACATTATGTTGATAGCTGTTGAAATTGCTGGAATAGTGAACTCTTTTGTTAATGTATTGACCTTTGCAAACCAGAATTTTGGATTTTTATTCCCACCACTTTAGGAATCATATCCACTGGTTAGTAACAGCTGTCATCAATAAATGCTCCAGAAATCATATGTTAAACAAAGTGCCACTCCTGGAAGGACAAAAGTAGTTACCTCCAGCTTAACAAATTCACTGCCTGCTTTTTCCAGCTGTGCTGAAAACCTTTCTACTGTATGAGCTAGCACTTAAACTGTTGTTCATCTGATGAGAAGGACTCATTTAGAGGTGGCATACCTTCTTTCTGAAAGATTTCCTAGGTTAATTTTCAGAACTACTATGCCTTCTTGGTTTCTGGTGATCTTAATGTGGGCTGCAGTTTTTCTGACAGTCAGAATACCCAAATGTCCTGAATGAAAGCACTTATGCTGAGTGACAGTATTATGGCCATTATCCAAATCTCATCAAAATCGATAGCAGTCTTTCCACAGACCTCCAGGAGAGTTTGACTTGATGTGTTTGTGGCTATATTTTATCTTCGGTTCGTGGTTTCTCACAGTGCGTATGTTTATTCATAGCCAAAGTGATTACAGGTCAAGATGGCTCCACATAAAACCTGACCCTGCATTTGAAAGGAATTAGTTTCTCTTTGGATGGTACTTAAGGTGAATTACAGGCTTTCCTCCTTCAGAGTGGACTTGCTTATCTCCCCCAAAAATGTTTCTTTTTTTTTTTTTTTTATCTAATCTTACAAGTCACTCCTATCTCCTTCTTGTACAGATGCAGTAAATCTTAGCAGGATTATCAGAGTTTTACAGGATGCTGGGAGCTTTGGATTTGCCTTCATGCTGTTCTGCAGTACAGGCGTGAGAGGATAAATCTGCATCACACCTAAACACCAGTCATTTCGAATCCAGCAGTGACAGTGAGGGTGTCCCAACAGAATCACCCAATTAGTGCAGCCAGCAAACACACATTTTTTTCCCCACAGCCACAAAAAAAAAAAATCCTGTTTTGTCTTGGACTTACTACACTAGACTGTACTGCAGACAACATATGAAAGCTGGAGAATATGATGATAAAAAATGGATTTGTTATGAAATGAAATAATACCATAATAGGAAAGAATGATCATTTCAATTAATGTGGTTTTCAAGGAAGAGGATAATGTATTATTCCATTTGAGTAGATATACCTTTGGCAGACAACTTTTAGGACTCTGGGTATGTATTGATATAGGCATGTACACTTTTATTAGTAAAGAAGTGGTAAAACAATAATTCGGTTATTCATAGGCTTTAAAGTTCCAGGGCTGCAGATTCTAACTGCGCTGTTATTCCAAACAAATTGCTGCTTTTGCTGTGCTGCAGGGGAATAAGTGGAGGATGGCTGGGAATCTGCAGTGACACCAGTTAAGAGGAGTGAAATGTCATCTACAGCTTTGCATTATTTTCCAGATCTGTAAGTAGGTGACAAGTAAACACAGGTGCAACAATTCAGTGACAATTTGTGTTGCTATTTATTTTGATGAATTTGTACTGTTTAAATAAAAAGCTGTTATAGCTTTTAATTAAGAGGCATGAAGAAGTCATTTGTTAAAAGGTCCAATTACATAAAAAAAACACAGCAAGGCACCAATTTCCAGCAAAGCCTCCGCAGGATAAAAAAAGGCAACTCTTTTTATTATAAAGCTATTTGATTGATCGCTGTATATGGATATGTTGTATTGAAAATGGTATTGAAAAAGAAATATTTTACTGTTGAACTTTAAGAATATACTTCTATTTAATGTTATCAACCATAAAGGAGAAGTGTGAATATCAGAGGTGCCTGGCCTTTATAACAAATCATTTTCAGGCAGTAGAAAAATTCTTGAAATCAATATCCAAAGATTTTGACCATATTGAATATTACCTTGAATGACCTTCACCGTTCATTCCATTGAAAACAGCTGGAGGACATCTATTGAAAAGAACATAATTTTAGGTAGCCTGTGTATGTTTTCATGAAGTATCATGAGCCATCCCATGAGTCAATTTAATGAGAAATTTAAGGGAATAGTGTCCTATCCTTCCACCATTGCTTTCTCCTCTGGTTCCTACATATGGACTATCACTGCCTTTTTTATGTGTGCTGGTTTTAGCACTCATCAAATGCCCTGTGATCCAATTTAACCTACTCTTACACCTCTTTCCACCCTTTCCGCCCCCTTTGGGCCCCCCCCCCCAAAAAAAAAATTGCTGGATTAGAGAATTTAAAAGATCTCAGAAAAGTTTATGATGAACACTAGACTTGGCAAAAGGGACAGAGCAGAAACAAATTATTAGGATCATGGGAAAAGGAAAGGTGAAGCCAGATGAAAGACTAAAACAGGAGTAAAGCATCTCTGTGCTGGTGAGTGGTGCACATACCACAGCTTCAGATATTGATTGGATGTGGAATATAGAGCCCAAGTGCTTTATCCTTTTAGCTTGCTGCTTTGCTGTCAATTTCTTGAGATAAAAAGCCTGAAATAACAGCTACAAGTTGTGTCTACCTTTTCCAGTGACTTCCTAATTCCATTTTTCTCTTGTTGTTCTCTCTCTTCAACCTTTAATTCCTGTGTGCAAACACCACACTTTGCAGCAATAATTTCCATAGGTTAGATCACTTAATAAAGATTCTGCTTTTCCCAAGTGTGAACCCGACGTTTCCCTAGTCCATCAGTATACTTCTGGCATTCTAATTTATACTGTAGTGATTTTCCCCAGCTTTTTATAGCTGAACAAGGTGAAAGAGAGGATAGGCTGCTGAGCACTCCAGAAATGAGGGCTATGGATGCACAGGGGATGCTCATCACATGTTTTTTCAGGATATATTTCCATATATACTTTCTCTTGTGGGTTTTTTTCACATCCAATCTTCATTTTAAGGTAAAAGCGTAAAGGCACCAATGCAGCTGTTTGTTGACTATGAGCTAACCATGTACTCAAAAAAAAAAAGATCAAGGTTAATTAATTTTGAATGATTGTTACTGATTTTTTTTCAGGCTCATATCATTTGTCTTGTCAGTTTAGAGTGTGTCCCCCACAGGCAGCACAATGGAGAGGTGCAGGGATCTTCAGTGAGCAAGAGGAATTAATGCACAGGACAGGAATTTCTTATATTGGCTTTGCTATGGAAGAATCAGACTGGGACTGGATGACCAAGGTAGTTGAATAAAGCAATGTCAGCCCAGCTCTCTCATCAGTTTTCTTGCTTTGGGACAAAACCACAGTGGTTGTTGGTTACACACTTCCATGTGGATAAGGAATCTTCTGTCAATATTGCTGCCATGACATCTGCTTCTTATCCTGGATGTGAAGAAGGGGACAGTTGGAAGTGACCTTTGAGGCATTTCCCATATAACTTGCTCAATGGGAGTTTAACTAATTGGCTGCAGTTGAGGAAGTTGCTCTGAGCGAAGCTTTCTGTAGCTGTGGTATCCTGATGCCAGTGGACTAGAACAACAGCTTTGTGACAGTAAGCTGCTTTTCTGAACTACTAGCAGATACGACTGGCTTAGCTTTGGGTGGTGTTACTACAATATTGGGTCTTGGGTTTTGATGCCATGCCACCTCCTTGTTTAGGATGTCATGTAGAGAGAAGACCGCTATTTACCAGCTATCAGGAATATCTTTACTTTTCCCAGAAAATACACAGATATAGAAAACATGTCACAAGCATGTCACATAGGGCTGTCTCACTGTTTTGTTCTCGATGGAGTTATGTTAGCACCTTGTTAAATACTCCATTGATTTTAGAATTGCTTTAATGGGCTATCAGAATTGCACAGTTCTGGGTCTGTGTATTGATCTCAGCTGCTACCTTTGCTCTGAGTCTACATGTTACACAGTAGGGATCCTTTCAAAGTCATATTATAGGATATTTGAAAATATAGGTTCAAGGGCATGTCCTTTTGCTTGCTGAGCATGACACTTGGAGCATTAGTTTGGAACGATGTCAGAAACATAAAGTCATATAAGATTTTATCTTCCATTTTTTTAATGAGATTATTTTCTGTCAGTCCTTCAGAACATGTTAGTATACCATTAATAGATAGGGAAGCATTCAGTTCAGACATGGGTTTATTGTATATAGTATATTTTCTTTGTCTAGAAGAGGAAAGTCAACGTAAGTAGCAAACCAGTGTCTTGCCCCTCCCTTTTCTTTGGCAGGGCTTTAAATTTTGCTCCAATAAAATACCGTGGAACTCAGCATTCCTTTTAATGGCTGATGCTCTTATTGTTTGTGTAAGTAGCTACTAGTCAGTTAAATGCAGCGAGGCCAAAAGCCAAATTGATTCCTTAATGTGTGCACTCCGGGAAGTCGCACTAAATGATCTCAACTCTGCACCACTGATGCTTGAGCGTGCCCCTACTGGTGACACACACATTTCAAAATGACCTTGACTATCCAGCAAGCGCATCCCAGAGCACTAATTCCATGAATAACAAGTAGACTATCTCAGATGCAGAGGCTGGGGAGAAAGAAAAAAAAAAGTTGCTGGGTTGCTGCACGTAATAAACTACTTGCATATTTTTTGGTCTTTTTGGCTGCTACTTTTCATTAACTGAGTATAGGTGCGGATCTCTGAGGAAGAGGTTTCCTTGTGTCTGGGCGGACTATGAGGCTCAAATTTTTAGACTTCTGAGGTGACCCACAGTTCAGTCCTTGAGAAAATTATTCTATTTCTCAGTGAATTAGCTGGAGCTAAACATCAAGAACTCATGTTTTCTAAAAGAGAGAATAAATGTGACTGTTGGGTATCTTTTTTGAAGGGAGGGATGTGTTTCTGCTTAGCTATAGTTGACAGTTGAAATGGGAATTCTTAAATCCCTGCAGAACCCTATTCTGTCCCATTAATTCTCTAGTATATCGGTTGGAAGTGCCAGCATGGCGTGCTGGCACATACAGCCTGCCTGGATCACTAGTTATCACTGGATACCAGGTAGCAGATATGGACAACAAGGGAATGACTGAAAAAGACATTTTAAAGACAGAGGGAACACTGTAAAATTCAGCATGGGAAAATGTATGTGATCCAGATGCACAAATTCAACAGCTTTTTTTTTTCTAAAAAAAAAAAAGAAGTTTGTGTGTATTTCTAGTTATTCCTGTCCAGAAAAAAAAAAAAAAAGAGAGACTTCAGGGTTGAATAGGTGCAGAAAAGAAGACAAACGCTCAGCTTCTTTAGCCTAACAAAAGTGAAGCTGAGAAGGTGATTCTCTTTGTAAATGCATCAAATGTGTGTGAATAGTGCTAGGGCATTGACAGGACAAATAATGGAATACTTCTAATGCTCTTGTTTTACAACGAATAGTGAAAAATTGAAATGGCTGCTTCAAATGTGATTAGAGGCTGAAGAACATGCCTAATAATATCAAGTTGTAAGAGCTCACTATGGTTATCTTATCAGAGAGGATAGTGAATTGGCTTGGTAGAGTGTCCAGGTTCCTCCTAGGAAAAATAAAGAGCTCTCTGAAACAGCATCGAAAGGGCTACCAAAAGGAACTAAAGCTAGATATATTCAGCTAGGAATTATTGCTCAGATCCTTGATTGTAGGAGTGATTAGTTCTTCCAACAAATTCTCAGACTGCTGAATTTTTCATCTCTTGCAGTTTACCTAGAAGACACAGTTTTAGTCAAAAGCAGTTATTCTTCCATCCAGCAGGATTTTAGGTGAAATGGTAATGTCCGTTCTGACTTAGAGGTGTTACAATGTATCTTGCTGCAAAATACAAAAGATGTAGCTTTACAG
>JAUBNY010000001.1:10329278-10341757 GCA_032275445.1 Crypturellus soui
GAAATGGTAATGTCCGTTCTGACTTAGAGGTGTTACAATGTATCTTGCTGCAAAATACAAAAGATGTAGCTTTACAGGAAGAAAAATGCAAGCAAAAATCAAAGGCTCATAGGCAGACAGAGATCTTTCCCATCCTGTTCTGAATATATTTGAGTCATTGATTCTGGCTGTTTCACCTATGTGGACAATCCTGTTCCTGAACTGGCATGACTAACTCATTCCCTTCCATGCTTGCTTATTAGTCACCAGCCTAGCCTGACAGCCCTGGGATTCAGTCCACCTGGTGTATTAAAGACAAAAAGCTGAATAAATACAAAATATTTTACAGGAAAAGGAAAACAAGCTTACCTATTTATTATGGATCTTTGATGCAGCTGATCTGTTGTTATTGGCAAGCTTGTGAATTCACTGACTGTGTGATATGACACAAGGTAGATTTGCCAGACTGACTTTCCTGTGAAAAAAAAATGTCATCCAGGGCTATTTCCCAGTGCTACATGGAGTGTTGATCCGTTATTGCTGTAGAGCCTGTGCACAAGCGCTAATCTCAGTTTGTGAGCTGTCTCAGTGTCATGATTATTCTGCGTGGGGGTCCTGTCTGATTGGAACAGCACTCTGTGACCGCCAAGATTTTTTTGAGTTGTGAAGGAAATCTGGGTGGCCTCTGGCACTACTCTTCCCTCATGCCCACCAGCACCCATCCAAAGCTCTTCTAGAAATGCTCCTGGCAGTCTAGGGACCATCACTGGTTCCTATGCTTTATACTTTAGTCCATTCATCTCAGTTTTCCTGTTCCCTGTAAGGATATCAGCTATCAGCTTCAGAGGTAAACTCTGATATGAGTCAGTAGATTATCTCTACAGCTCTATGAGAGCTCACTGAAGAAAGTTACTGCCAAAATGGACACTTCTCGTCCTTCGTTATGAGGACATCACCATGAGATTGCTGCAGGAGAAAGAGGAAGGCTCTAGTTCACAGTATAACTTATTTTCTGCTAATAGTGAGATCAACTGAATAACTTCAAAGAAGTTCAATTAGCACTGTAGCTAATAAAAATGATTGTTATGATAGAAAAAAAATCATAACTGCAGAAGGTGCTTCTGCATGTTCTTCATTACTTAAACTGCACTAACTCTTGTAATCTAATATATCAGTGCTGTTTTTGAACCACATACAGCTTCCTGTTTGTGTGACAACTGAAGTCTGAGTCTATAACATAGCACCTTTATGGATGTTTCCCAGTGTCACCTTGTTCCACTGGAGGCGCTAGTGGAATGCAGCTGCAAGCACTCGCCTTACACTCTGTTTAAGTACTTATTTGCTTCAGCACACATTTTGTGATATGCCACTTTATAATCAGTTAAAACTTGTCTACAGACATGCTTCCTACAGACTTTGCTAAATGAACAGTAGCAATGGTGAGATCTTTTTACTCATTAGGTTTTCAGAGAATCATGGGTGTCAACTGCTGCATATGTAATATTGTCAGTACCATCCTAAAGTTTTATTATGCTAAATAGCTTATAACTTGTCTTAGAGCTAACGAGAGCTGCTGAAATACCTTAATGAGGGGATGTTCACACAAGGACTGATAGTGTTCAGCAGTGACCATATAAATTCCAAGAGAGTTTGTAATTGCCACTTGTGACTCTGGAAGACTCTTCCTCTCCTAGTGTCTTTTACAAATACTTTACTGTGGCAGTAATTACCTTCCACCTCTGCTGTCAATTTTTTTTTTCAAATTGCTCTTCATATTTCTATTTCTGTAACTGAAAAACCTAATTTATTTTTAAGTTTAGTATTAAATAATCAGAAATCAACTCATTATTTCCAGTATACAGGTGAAAAGGAAAAGGAGGTGGATAATAGCAATGATAATATCAATCTTTCTTCCTCTAAGTTTGCTTCAAATTATACTGCTGACTTTATTGGAGCTAGATGGAATCCTACTGGGTTCATTAAGTTGAAAGATACAATATCTGATTCTGTATTTCAGGGTGGGTTTTTAGCTTCACAAAATGTGAAGCTGAACAGATATTAGCTGATGAAACAAAATTTCTACAGTAAATACATGAAGACTATTATTTTTCTCTATGCTGTAGAATTACAAGTGCTTTCAGGCCATTTACAATGGCAAGAAAGACAAGTACCTGCAAGTTGATTATGAACTCAGAATAATGAGCTAGAACTACCACTAAACACTAAGAAACTGCTCTGAAATTATTTGATTAACAATTTGCATTTGCATTTTAATTAGTACAAAGTAGATAGATAGCAAAAAAAGAAAAATGTTAATCTCTGGTAGCTCATCTCTGTGTAACTCCACCGATATCAGCAGGAACAAACAACTAAAAGGGGGCACAGAGACAAGTGACAGTGTAAGCAACAGTAAGTCTGGATGCACCAGAGGTTTGAGAGTCAGCTACCGGAGGAGATTGAGATCCAGGTCAGCTGCTGGGGAGACTTAAGGATCCCATGACCGGGTAGACTGAGTGCCTAAACCCAGATACTGGAGGGATCTGTAGCATGTGTCTGTGTGTGTACACGGGTGTGTATGTGAACAAGGGGATCTCCACCAGCAGCTGGAGCAGGCATAAGCCTTCACGCTTGAATGTCCAGGTGCCTGTGATTGGAGAGAGAGGGAACTCAGGGGACAACTACGGCACAGACTGTCCAAGCCCAGTTATGGGGTCATCAACTTTGTGTACACACATATGTGTATAGATAGATACATATATATACATATGTATATATACACTTCCCACTGATGGACCTTGATCTTGATCAGCCACAGAGGGGAACAAGATGCTGTTTGAGTGTGAGTGTTGATTTCTGTCTACTTCTGCGCTGTTGTGTGAGTGTTTGTGTCTGTGTTAGTCTGTGGCCAGCAGTGGATATATAATTATATCATGCAGTGTCTCTATAGTGTCTGTGTGTCCATTGGGAACATAGGGTCACGTATGGTCAACCTGGCTGCAGCCTGGGTCTGGAGAGGGACCTGCACAGCCTCACCTCTATCAGGCTGCTGGATTTGGTAACCGCTATGAAAATTTAGCGTACATTCCTGACAGTACCACAAGTGACACCATCCAGGAAAAGGAAATATAATTTCAATACAATCAGAGCCTTATAAAAAGTGGTAACTGTGTGGTAATGCTCTTCCTGTGACGGACAGTTCTTAGGAGAGGAAAAAGCTCCTTTACAAGTGAAGAGGCCGAGGTATTCCCTGTTGCCACGTGAGGCTGCTGAGCTGGATAACACAAGGAGCGTGTCCCCTTCCCCTGGGAAGCACCAGCTGGAGTCACAGAGCCTTGGCTGGGGCTCTGGTCCCCACAGCAGCCTGGGGTGCTGTAGTGGTGGCATCACCTCAAGGAAGGACCCTTGCCTTCCTACAGCTTGCAGAATTTTGAGCATGGGCAGCACAGAAGTACTAGAGATATCGCTGTGTTTGAATATGCTGAAAAACCCAAACCCTTGCTCCCTCCAGGGAACAGCTGTGCTTGTGCCTGCGTTGCTGCAGCCATAGGGACTGCTGCTCCCTGGGAGCAGGCAGGACCTGGGAAATGGAGCAGTTTCCCCTCAGTTTTGCCGTGTTTCTCCTGTGCGAGGCTCCAAAGGCTTCCCTTGCCTTGTTTTGCACATTGAAATAACTCAGTACTCTTTATTTGATATTATGCAAACAGGTATTTTCACTGAGAGTGCAGCCAGTGATTATTTTCAGAATAATCATTTTAGGCTGTGTTTGAAGTGTTCCCCTTTTCTCCTTACAATGGCTTTCTCTGTTTAGTTTTGCTTGAAGCATTTCATAATGAGCTTCCTCAGTTTCCCTTGCAAGCTCTGAGGCTGTGTGGGGTGGTGGCACCACAGCTCCTTCTTGACTGAACAGTCTTAACTCTTTCCATAGATAGCTGCAGGCCCTGGCCACCAATTTGTCATCCTGGGTTTAGCTGAAAACTTGAGAGCCTTACTGAAGTCATGTGTATTTGGAGCACGGGGCCTAAGTCCACAGAGGAGACGGTTTGGTCGTTATCACCCCTAGCTCAGCTGGGAGCTCTGTGCTGAAGCTCTCAATATAATTCTAAGAAACCTTCAAAAAAAGCTCCCAGCCCTAGCATGATGAAGGGAGATCTTAAGCACCTCCACACTTTCTGCAGCCCTGCATGTGCCTTTGGACCCGGCGCCCACTGAAGCTCATGAAATTCGAAAGTCACAGATGCAAATATGTTACTGGAGTTCAATGCGCATGTTGGATTTCTAATGTTCTTATATTTAAAAAAGACACTGGTTCTTGGGACATTTTACTTACGGAGACTTAAGAGATGCAGATGTCTTCTCTAATTCCAGGTCAGTGACAACTGCATATTTGTACAGGAATTATATTTTAACTTCATCACATTTTAACCAATAACCAGTGGTTAGTACCACTGCCTTAGTCTGTTTGTAGCCTAATTCTTTAAATATACAATATCTATTTTGCCTTCATTCTGTTTAGAAACTTATAAAGGATTAAAAATACTAGCCCAAATGTCATCTTAAACAATAATTTTCTAGAATATTATCTTTTATGTAAATGTATTATTCATTTCCTGTAGTCAGTTGCTTTGGTGTTTTGGAAGTGTTGCAAAACAGAGCACATATATTTTCAAATATTAGATTTAGCTTTGTCACATAGTCTTTGCAAGGTAGTGGATTATTTAAAAGATAGAATAAGTAATTTTAGAATCTCCATGGTTCTCTTTTTCATTTTACATTTTCAATATAGAAACATGTTTTAGAAAGGAAATTTAATATCTTGATCAAGAATAAAAATATAAAGTACTCCTGAAATTTGCAGAGATATTTGAAATAGCAAATTCAATTAAACAAGATTAATGTGCAAGGAGGCTTGGTTTAGGAATAACTTACTGCAGCTCAATCACTCCTTGTCGAGTCTGTACGTCAATTTAACATTCAAGGGGCGCTAACCACCTGCTTTTGTAAACAGAAAATGAGACCACATTGTGGGAGATAAATAATTATGTTTATTTACTGATAAAATTCTCTTACCCATTTATCATGTGTAGTAGGACAACTTTGGAATTTGCTGGTCAGTGAGTTTGTTCTTTGCACTGTAACTTTGTATGTCCTTTAATGTCCTCCCTCAATCCTTCCAATTTCCAATTCCAATTTCTCTGCTATGCTTTTCATAGCTATGAAATATTCCTATATCGTGTTTAATAATTACTTGGACCTTTTCATTTCCAAAATTACATTTCAGTCTGCATTTTCTCCTGTAAAAGAAACAGGAGGGTACAGAGGACAAGGTTCCCCTCTGCAAGGAACAGACTACTGTCCTAAAAAGCAAACTGGGACGCAGACTGGGACTGCAACAGCAGCGCAGAAAGTCTAGTTTAATTTGAGAGCCTTTGAGTGGTACTTGATTAACACAGGGGAATTGTCCTACAGAAGATAGGCAAGGTGGCTTGGTACATCTATAGATTGCTGTTTTTTAAAGTGCAGGAAGCATTTCTTTTCTGCTATCATAATCCATTTTCCTGAAAGTTTCTCTGTATGCTAGAGGAAAACATAAGACCAAGTTCTGTGAAAGTCTGAGCCCATTAACCCTGGTCCACTTAAGAGCTTAATCTCTACCGAAATTTACACATGCGAGCAGGTCATTACAGTTTGAATAGACTACAAATGTACGAAGCAGTAAGTGGATGCTTAAGTGCTCCGAAGCAGCATTATGCTTAGTATCCCCCACAGCTAAGCTCTAAATGCTTTGCGACAGTGGTACAAAAATAAGTTATGGGTTGAAATGATGCTGAATCCTCAGTATGGAGATTAAATAACATACAAATACGAGGAGTAATCACAATGAGGACAATTTTAAAGCGGGGAGACCGTAAACCCTGTCCAAAGATTAGTGGAAGGTGAATGCAGCTGTGTGCAAGATTGCTTGTTTCTGCAGAGCCCAAAATCATGACGTTTATGAATCTGAACATGAAACAAATTTCACTGTACTACTGTTCAGAAGGAAAAATGAATAGTTTCTCCAGAAATATGAAGGATAGCAACAACTTTGCTGTGTGTAAAACTGGAACCTGCTTAGAATGAGCACTGAGTAGAAGAAAGATAAGAAAAATAAGACATACCTCTTCAGGGATTTTATTGAAGGAAGAGGAGATTGAAAATGTGATGGGAGTTGACAAGAGATACCAGCACTGATAAAAAGAGTTCTCAAGAAAAGGCACTGAAGTGGTGATTTTTGAATCAAAAAAGCCGTGTACTTTGGAAAAGAAAAGAGTTTAACAATGACTTTTGTAGAGGGAATGAAATAAGAGGAAGTACAATGAGCACTGGAAGTGCTTCAAAAGAAAAAGTGATCTTTTTTTTTTCTTTTTTCTCCTAAACAGAGCGGTTATATTCATTCAGATCATAAACCAAACAGCATAAAGACGAGGGAGCGCCGCAAGGCGGGGACGGCTTGGTGAGTGCTGAGATGGAGGGAGGGCAGGGAGTGCTGAGAGCAGTCGGGAGTTCAACATGTCACCAAAATGGCATCAAAAGAGGAGAAAAGAAAGAAACGCGAAATGAAGAAAAATTGCAAATCTTTCTTAGTTACCATTCTGAAAAGTTTTGCTGGGAAATAGGTCACAGAAGATGTGAAGAGACAAGGAAAGAAGGCAGGACCTTTGTTTGCAAGTGCAGCATAGGAGAGGTTTTGCAGACAGAAACGCTGTGATCAGAGAGGAGACTTCGGAGGCAGGAATGGCCAGTCTTTTGCTTTCCAAAACCCATTGTGTTCAGATCAAAGGATGGCCGGAGCATTGTGTTGCCATAGCTTACAGACAAAAGTCAGACAGATTTTGAGACAGGCATTTTCATTATTAAAGGGAGGATTAACAGCTGTAGTAACATTACAGCAATTAACGTGCTTAGGAAGTGATAAAGACAATTTCTTTGTTTGTTTTATATTGCTTTCCATCCCAGGAGAACCTGAATCCTTCCATGTATAACAGAGCTGAAAACTCAAATCCAGAGGGTTCTGCTGATTATCCCACATTTCTGCCTTTAGCTGAGTTCTGCAAAGTTCCTCTAACTGGGAAGTCACGGAGAAATTTTATTCAGTGTCATCTGTGTGATTCCTGCACCTGTTGGCCTTGGGTATGAGAAAGGGTGAGGGGCTCAGGGGAGCACAGTTTCTGCCTTATCCTGCTGCGAGCTGAAGGTGGAGGCCTCCAGCAGACAATGGAAGCAGAAGCTTCAGCTCCTGAAAAGTTGGGAGGGTTGGAAGTCACTACTCCGCCTTCCTCAAGGTCCTCACACACAAGATGATCATGCAGAGGGCATCCATGCACAACTGTAGACTAGGCTTTATGAATCTGTCACAGGTGGGCCGTCCTCAACGTCACCATCCTCTAGAGGATATCTCATTTATTGCACAGAGGATGCCTCAGAGGTACCAGGCATCCTCTGCCACGAGTGGACTGCGCTTCGTCTGAGCTGCTCTTTGGAGGTCACTAGGATGCCTAACGCTACTGGCAATAGAGAAGTAGTGTCCAGCTCAGAGGTCCTGGATCATGTGAACTGGATCAAGCTGAGTATCTAAAAACTCTATATAGCTATGGCTGTTCCATAAGAAGCAGAGGTTTTCCTGAGTACTGTAAAATAGAACTTGCAAAAACCTTTCTACAAAATTTTCTTTTGCTCATCCCTTCAGTTCTTTGAAGAATACCCTCTTACTACTGAGCTGCTGTGCAAGGAAGCAATTTGCACCATATAGTTTGGTCAGTAAGCTCGTTTATGTATTTATAATTAAGGTTACACTAATACATGATTGGGGAAAGTTAATTACAGGTTCCTATGGGTCCACAAAGTCAACATTTCTTGCCTCTTAGCCTAATGGTCAACTAATGATCATGATCCTATTCTAAATGCTTTCCGCACGTCCCCAGTAGAGTAAATGTACAAACTATTCCCATCAGGTTCCAGGCTTTTCAGATATGCGTATGTGGCATTAATTTGTAATATTGTCCTGTGCAATATTTCACCTAAACATTATCATTAAAACATTAAGCATTATCCAGTAAGCTTTTCACTCTGGCCCAGAAGGATTATAACTGAATCATCTTCTCTAGAAAGAAAATAATCATTCATCTCCTGAAAATGAATATAAGAAAGTAAACAAAATCATTAAGAAGTCATATGGAATCAGAACATGTTTATCATCTAAGATTACAATTTTTGGCCCACTATTGTACAGGAAAAAAGAGATTTCCTTCATAATGTTACATGTAAAGTCTTTGATTTTTCTTGGATGATAATACGATTTCATTACCTTTACATACCAGCACAGACTGAGTTTAACTTTCATGTAAAGAAATCACATTCAGTGGCAGGAACATTTCTGTTTGGCTGCAACTTCAAAGAGGAAGTAAGAATTTTAGACGGTAAGATCAATAGTTGGAAACTTAATTTCATCCTAACAAGGAAATTTAAGGCTTAGAGCCTTAAAAAGGGCCAGAAAAGCCATGACTTTCAAAACGGTACTGAATGAGAAATAGTAAACCTCAGCTACATGAAACAGTTGTTCAAGCTCAAACAAACAAACAAAAAATGCATTGGGCAAAACAAAACAAAACTTCTTTCCTCTTTCTCAATTGACTGGGAGACAAAATCATATTTTATAGAGTTGGGATATTGGAGAAAAGAGAGGAAGCAGCAGTGTAGAAGAGCTACATACAGACTGCTGGGCCCAGTCTTGGGCTCCAAATATAAGAAAGATATACTGGGGCACATTCAGTGGAGGGCCACCATGATGGTTGGGCTAAAGGAGTGGGGCTTGTGTAGCCTGGGGAAGAGGCGGCTTCAGGAGGACTAACAGCAGCCCCAGCACTGCGGGGACATCATCGGAGAGCCGCAGCTGAGCTCCAGTACAATGACAACGGGCAAAGATGAAACGAGCAGTTCAGAATGGACAGAATGGACAGAAGGAAAATCTTTTTCTTCATAATGACAGTTAGGAAGGGAAATGATATGCCTAGGGAAGATATGCAGTCTGTGTTGTTGGAAGTTTTCAAGACCCTACTGAGAAAAGCCCAGAACTGCACGGTCTGACCTTAGAGCTGACCCTGCTTTGAGCAGGTGGTCCCTTCTAAATGGAATGATCCTATTAAAAATAACAACTAAGAAACCAACCAAGAAAAAAAAAAAAAGAAAGAAAGGAAAAACATATGTGAAACAATGACCTTTTCCTAAAGACTGATCTAAATACCTATCCCTAGAAATTTTTTCAGGCACTGGAACCCCTTTTAGTTCTAGGACTGAAGAATCACTTCAACATTTCCTTTCGGTTACCCAGCCCACCACAGGTGACAAGTCCCGCAGGGGGAATTGCTGCAACTCAGGAGGTCTCAGCACTTCCGGACCCCAGTCTCCTCCTTCACGCAGAGAAGGGGCCCATGCCGCATCGTGCCAGACTTGGCGGTACTGAGTGAAGCAATGCCCAGATCCACTCACGAACCTCGCCAAGGGTGAATAGTAAGTCAAATGATAAGCTAACAGATACTAATTAATTTCTCTATATTGCAGCTAGTTTATAGGCTTTTCTATTACTTTGAAAGCTGTGCTGCACCTACCTGTTCCCCACAAACGGCTGCCTCATGCGACTGATTTTCTAATCCTGCAAATTAACTGAGCTTAATACTTTTATAGTTCCATTTACACATGCTAAAAAATTGAGTTCCCAAGGGGAGTCATAATGGCAGACTCCAGATGGGGAAGTGACAATGTATCAAACAATAATTTCACTCACAGCTTTGAGGATGAAATCCTATATCCCTCCGAAGGATGTAAGAAGAATTTGATGCCTAAATCCCAAAGCATTTTGTTCAGCTGTTGCACAATCCTATATATGATAGGAACATGAAAACTCACCTCTATGTGTGCTCCCAGATGCCTTATATTTGATAATATTGAGTATTTTTGGCATTTGTGTTACACCTGAGTCCTTTCAGTTTTCACAAAGTGGATGCTGTACCATCTGTCTCACTGTGGACGTTTGATGCATTAGACATGCTCTCAGCATACAGCCTGGGTCAGAAATTGGGATCCGCACTTGAAAGAGGAGGAAAAGAAAAGCCTGAATTTCAGTCCCGTTCTGAAGGCTGTTGATAATATTATGTAGTATGTAGTATTTGAATAAAATGCTAACTGGGTTACAGCGGGATCTGAAATGCAGAACACCCCCACCGTGGCAAATTCCCTTGGTGCGAAGACAGCAATCCAAGTTCGCTGCGGTGCCCTTGCTTCGTGCCCTGGTTAATTTTGCTGCCACAGCTGCAGTGACCCGTTGTCAGCAAAGGGGACAGAGGCTGTCCTCAGTCCGGGCTAGCAGTTTGGAGTATCCTCTGGGGAGGCATTTCCAAAATCATAGTGTTTCAGAATACATAGAGAGGAGGGGAAGTAAATGGCACACATCCTAGGCGAGAGCTAAATACTAAACCATTCCATAAAAGAACTGGCTGAAGCCCACATCTTCAAGGGAAGGAAGATTTATCCCTGGATAGCATTTCAGACAGGTTCTTCCAGATGGGAGGAGATGGAAAGGAGGGAAGGGAGCACAAAGGAAAAAGCAGTCTCGTCTCTTCTTGGCTAGATAAATGGCTTCCCCTTTAGCAGGTTTAATTGTGATCCTTTCCTGAGGCATCTCTTCAAATAGGGAGCCAAGTTGCTAAAAACTGGGTTGTGAGGCTGAGCACCTTGTCTCTTTGTGATCTGGGCAGAGAAGTATTTGCAATTCAAGAGCAGCCTATAGCTCATTCCTCTGGAGTACTTCACTTCAGGGTAGGCATAGATTACATAGAGTGTTTGATCAGGTTTTATTTTAAATCGCGCCTTAGAGTCTCTGATGTTCTATAAAGAGCCAAGTGTGCTGACGGTGCTGTCTGAAGGACAGCCATTATGCAAACACAAGTGTGCTGCCCACAGCCACATCCCTTAATAGCTTTCCGCTGCTATTTTATTTTCCTCATTTTTACCTTTCGGGCACTTTAAAAGTGATCTTTTCCTTATCTCACGTCTTTTTGCTACTCCATCAATCAAGGTAAGATGGACAAAGGAATATTCACTCCTTTAAACCTCTGCTGAGCTGGCTGTGCTGTTTCAAATATCTATTCCTACTATCTTTTCCATTTACTAACAGAAGCATTAAGGCATTAAGGGAATTCATCTGTTTAATGTCCATTTACAGCTAATTTACAAAATACAAAGCAGTTGCCTTAAAAAAAAAAAACAAAGAATGAAAACAAGAGAATACTTATAATTTGGAACAAAGACAGCTTTTTAATTGACTCTTTATAGTGCTTAAACAACCAGGATGTGTTTCCAGGCAACAAGTTGCCTAACTATATGTGACCAGCAAGAATGCCTGTTCTGTTCTCTTTAACAATGCACAAGAGCACCCAAGATGCCTGCAGCCTTTTTAAAAGACCTGGAAGGACGAGTAATCTCTTCCTTACCTGTTGAGTCAGAAGACTTGCTTGAGCTATCCTAGTCCATGCAAGGGGATCACTGACCTGACACAGTGAAGTCACTGTGCGGGTTTTCTATTTGAACACTTTTTTTCCTCCTCCCCCTTGATGAAACAAAAGCCGGATGCCTTCCTCCTCCTCCTCAGGTAATGCTCTCTTAAAAACAAGCACGCTATCAGCTTTGATGAGTATTTCCTCCCCTTCTTATTTCATCTTGTATAAGAATGAGATATTTTTTTCTGAACTCATCCCTCATTTAAAAATCATGTAAAAGAGAACATTTATCAACACAGTAATCAGATACCCTGCTTTGTTCCTTAGAGATACAAGTCCTTAACAAAGCTGTTGCTCTGAAGTGCAGGGTTGGGAGGCAATGTGATGAATATTGTTCCCAGAATATTCACTTAACACGTTTTCTGAAGAGACTAGAAGTTCGGATGTGGTATTGCTTTAGTGGAGGAAGCATAGGATGCAATGCAGGCCCTGTCTACGCAGCATACAGATCTTCCACTGTAATTTGCCAGTTGCTCTTTCCAGAGAAAACAGAATGATGGACTTATCTTCCATTTTTATCTTCCAAAAAAAAAAAAAAATTTTTTTGGATATTTTTCTTGGACATCTTTACAGTAAATAGGCTTGTTTTCAGTGTGCAAGATAAAACTTTGAGGGGTATGCAGTTTCTCCGTGGTTTTGGTAAAATACACAAATGCTTGAAGATAACATTGCACCAAGGGCTGCAGCAAGCCCTCTCCTCTCACCTTCTCCGGGTTTCCCGGGGTGGAAGGAGGGTGCTGAACTATCCTGGAGGGAATGAGTCACTGCAGGCCCTGATGCCATGTGTGAGCAGGCTCTTGTGCTCTAAGCACCCTCTTCCTCAGTACCCTCTTCGTCACCAGGTTGTGCCTGACCTTACTGCTCATCACCTTCACCCTTGTGCTGCAAAACTGTTAGTGCAAGAGCCCTTCT
>JAUBNY010000001.1:10361442-10388703 GCA_032275445.1 Crypturellus soui
GTCACTTTCTGGTTTGTAAGAAGCAGCGATGGCCACAGCAAGGCACCTCCAGCCTGTTTTCCTGCCACAATTCAGAGCAGCCACAGGCCCCCACGGCTGCCCATGAGAGAGAAGGCCTTGACTTTACCTGCTCCTTCCTCTGAAAGAGAAGGCAGGAATGATTCACCCTGCACTAGCTCCCCAGTCCTCGCTGTGTGACTTTGGAAATGCTAATGTTTTGTTTCTTTTATTGAAATAAATTTTACATATTTAGGAGATATATATATGTATAATCAATAGGATATGTATATATAATTACCTGCATTTTTCAGAGTAATAGGTTGCTTTGCCTATTCTCAGCTGCTGTGCTGGAAATGGTAACCCTGAAAGCGAATCCAATTTTCTTTGCAAAGCACACCCACTTAAGGTTGAAGTCAGACTGTTATTAACAGTTTTTTAAGAAAGCTGCCTGCTATCTCTTTTGAAGTCTACGGGCAGCATGATTAGATTTCTCGCCAAAAAGGTAGTTTTTGTGCTTATAGTTGTATAGGTTTGTTAATTAAAAATATAGGCTTCAGGTACTTGTAACTTCATATATGGAGGAAAAAGTATTCTCCACTGAGAATGTTTCCCAAAAGCATTCAATCTTAGTATGAACTGGCACCGCCATTACAGTTGTTCTGAAGACAAGCCATTTTGAAAATAGTCAACATTGCTTGCAAAAATGTCAAATGTGCAAGTTTTTAGAATTCATATTCCTGTTAGCTAAAATACCTTTATCCCTGTTAAAAAAAAAGAAAAAAGCAAAGAGTGATCTTCTTATAGAACTCAGTGGAATCCAGCCTGCTGGATTATTCTTTCAGGATAATGAGGACTGTAGGGCAGATGGTGTTTGGCCCTAGAATATGCTCAGCCACTTTTTTTCTTTCTTTAAGCGCAATATGCACAAATGGTGAGTCTTTTTTCGTAGCATATTTTTGATGTTTTCTGGATAGGATTACTACATAACTTTGAAAACTGACTATTGCACAGGTCAAATAGCTGTCTTGATATGGCTTATTTTTGCAAATTCTACTCATTTTAAAAATACTTGGAATATGCATGGTGTCACACAATTAAACTGTGATGGTTCCAGTGGAAGTTTTATGCTCTATCAAGCCCATAATATCATTTGAAAAGAATTTTTTAAAAGCGGATACACATAACAAAGAGAGGAGAATAATACATCTCTTCACAATTTTTTGAATTACATTTGCATAATTTAATTTTTGGAGTCCATAAATACTTATTTATTTGCAAATCCCTGACATTATGAACCCACTGTATCAACTCCCATGTACCCTAGTGTGAAATAAAGAAATTAAAAATCGGGACACTACCATAAGAAATATGAAAGTGATCATATAGAAATAGCCACAGGAATATGATATGAGGAATGAAAATCAAACATATTTAAAATTACAGCTGATAACTTTTCTCATTTCACCCCACTGTGTATTGAGCGTGCTGAACAGTAGGTGTTTAGTGATTGTTTATTCAAGGAAGTTTCATACTCAGAAAAGGTTCTGGACTGATACTGCTGACATGGAAAGATTTTCTTTTAATATTTCACACATGAATTGTAACAAAAGACATAAACAAACTGCTGAGCATCCATAACTCACAGTGAACAGTGGAGGAATGGGTAGCCAGCATTGCACAGGGCTTGAGCTTTTTCACCCTTTGCTTCCTTTTCATTCTCTCTTAAGATTTTGACAAGGGAATCAGTTCTGTATAAGGCAGAGATGAGTTTTCCATGTCTGTCTTGCCCACACTGGCAGATGCGTTGGAGTTTCTGGGTTAAGCCCTATCAGAGCAACTGGAAGAGGTTTTAACAATCAACCACGCCTTTTATACTGTCCATATTTTTACCCAGAAACATCTAATTGTGGCAGACCAAGGATAATCTAACTGATAAATTGTGCTGCTCTCCATCTAAAATTGCCAGGAAGTCAAGCTCTATAAATACATTTTCCCAGTTTTCTGTTTCAAAAATAAGCCAGTTCACCAAATCCCAGCAGGAAGAGGGAGAAGGTTCAGCAAATCTCCCTCTGAATGCCTTTTTTGGGTTGCTGTTCTAGACAGGAGGAAGTTGTTTTTGTACTATCTTTTCGCAGCATCGGGGTCTACTATTGAGTACCTTCTGGTCCAAATTAATAGTCAATTCTTTGCATGTTTAGGTTTTTGAAGAAGTCTAAGACAAAAACAAAATGAACCAAACCAAACAACAACAACAACAAAGCACCTCTACCTTCATAGTAATGTAAAAGCAAAAGGTAAGAAAAATAGCTCAAAATAAGATTGTATATCTTCTCATTTGAAATCTCACAGAAAAAAAGTCAAGCAACATCTTCACTGAATAATGCAGATGCTAGTTTGAGATATAAAGGCAGATTTTTTTTCTAGCTGAAAAAAAAGCTTCCAAAAGGGGCTGCTTCCAAAAGACCTTTATCTTCAGCAGTAGGCATGAATATAGCAGTGTAGGCAGAAATGTCACATTTCATTCAACAACTGGAACAAGCAAACAAAAAGACTCACTGCAATTGGTATGCATACATTAATACAATGTAATGAGACCCTCTTGGCAGTGTCTCTTGGTACTTGTTTCCTTATTATAGGCAGGAGCAGCTATTTTCTTGTCTGTTCCACTCCATCCTACTGATACAAAGTTTGGCAACCAGACTGTATATCAAGTGCATGCATCAATTTGAGTTTCAAACATCATTTGTAATACTCAGTTACATACGGTATACATTAGTGTATTATGATTATACAACTGCATTATGCTACTTTTCCTGAGATTTCTGTAAATCTGAAATTGCTTTTTTTGTAGCAATAGTCAAGGGTAGCTCTGTGGCCCTCACTGATCGGTATAATTCCATCTCCCATTCTCTCAGCAGACATCCCATCTCCAGATTTGAAATTCCCTCAGAGATAAATAGCTTGAGATTATTTGGATGATGTTCATTTATCTGAGCAAGGAACAAGCAAGTTCAACTTGAAAATATTTCAGGGACATATGATAAACTAAGACTGCCTGGGTGAATACAAACACTGCCTGGAATATAGAAGATGGTAGGTAAATTGCTCCAAATGAGCCTTATTGATTTCAGTCTGTGTTGATGGGGCATATGTGAAAGAGGAAGTTTCATTTAAACCCTTGGCCACTGCAGTAATGAAATGAACTCTGTGACAGTTTTCATAAAAGCCTAGATCTGATTCGTTAGGAGTTGGTGACTATCTTTCTTAGACTTGACACATCTTAATAGCAAGGCAGCTAACTTTTTGAAAAATACTGCAGCACCCTTGCAGCCCAGATTACATAGCAGCAGGTTGCTGTTCTGATGAGTAAGGCCGTTGCTTAGCAGATGTAATGCTTTCCAGTCTTAGAAGAGGAGAGATTTATTTCTTGCTCTCTATTAGGAAGGATAATTCCTTTGCAATGGTGCTGAGAAATGTAGATATTTACATTTTAAATGAATAATTCTCAGAATAATCCAAGCTGGACAGGTATGTTTGTCTGTTTCTTTCTCCTAATCTATAAATAAGAAATTATTTTATGAAACAGGAAATATGACGGATCTGATTTCTATTTCTGTTCCTTGATATACTTTACATTTTATAAATTTCAGCTAGTCATATTATATTTTAGGAAGGCTGGAGGGGGAAAAGGCCATCTCCTATGCCTTGTCCTGGTGCATTAGGCTGCTGGTGTGGGCTTGTGGCATTCCCAAGTGCAGGAAGCTGCGTTTGGGTGGGTGAGCTCCATGAAAGTCCATGTTTCAGTAGATGGCAGTCTTCCCTCAGTGTCTACTCCTGGCCAACACCTCAGTCTGGGCAGATCATGTGACAAAAGAGTGGCATTGCTCATCTCTAAAGATTAAGGCTCCCAACTCATTGCTAATCCTGTTGTTCCCTTATGCGTTGTTTCAGAGGGCACAGCCCTAACCTCTTCATGATCCATGTAGTGCTCTGTCAACCTTTTTCAGAAGTGCAAGTTACAAAACCCGTATTAGTATCCTGACCCCTAAACTCCCTGTTTGCTTTTATTTGATTGCTACAGATAAACGATTTATGAGCACATATAGGTGGAGAAGACTTAGAGCACCCGCAACAGAACCAGCTCTCATAACAATTATCTCCCACAATTTTTCCCTTAACCAATATCTGAGATCTCTCAGTCAGGTTTCACCACAGACAAGAAAAATGAGACAGTGACAGTGTCGATGAATGTCCCAAACAACTTCTTCCTTGATATCACCAAGGAATAACACATATAACAGTATTACTGAGTGAGAGACATTTCAGAAGATGACACATTATTCTTTACATAAAGATGATTCCTTATATAAAAATTAATGACTGGAATTTACTATGTCATTTCCCTTAACTCTACTTTCATTATTTGGGGAAATGTAGCACTCCCAATGGATACTCAGAAAGGAAGAGGCAGATGTCCCAGACTACAGGTGTGTAAATAGCAAATTCTCTTCCCATGCCAAGACCCAGGACTATTTTCAGGTACTTCCCTGCTGTTCTCACTGATCCTACTTTTGGCAAGCAAATTAGGTCTTCAGGATTCAAGCAATATTTGAAGCATTTTCGTTAACCTTTTCCTCAGGTCCCCTCTTGATCTTATTCCCTTGCTCACTCCATGCCAAACTTGAGAGCTTGCTCCAAGGCTGTTCTCAGCTCAGAGAGAAAGCGGGAGATGTGCCCTATGGCCTCTGCTCCCCTTTGCAGTCTTGCATGCTTGCAGTCCTGCATGCTCAATCAGGAGAGACAAGCTGCAAGGGAGAACAGCTGTTCTGCAGGAAATTCTGGATTTCCCTTAGGCCAAATTGAAACAAACATGTAAAGCTGTAATCTTGCTTGTGAGAAAGATTCTGAAAATTGTTTTTGGGGATATTTTATAACAGATGAGTAAGTGCTTCATTTCAAAGAGGACCAAATACTTTGATTTCATATTATTTGTCCTGCAATATTCAGGTGGAACTTATCCATTTCTATATGGATAAGTTTTCCAAAACAATGAAACAAAATTATGTTAGATATTAGGAATAATTGTTTAATTGCAGTATGCAGTATGCAGTATATATAAGTGTATATATATATAAAAATATGTATATATATAAGCAATATGAAATGATGGAACAGGTCATGGACTTTTGTGAGGCCAGATTAGATAAAGATCTGTCGGGGAAGTTATATTTATAGTTGACACTACCTAAAAAGCAGAGAAATGGACCTGCCTGTTTTAAGGTGACTCCCAGTTTGACAGCTATGTGATTCAATGTAATAAAACACAGTATTAATAACAGTGAGGAGGAATGCTTTGGGTTTCTGAAACGAAATGTTTCAGCTGCATCAAAAAGGAATGGGCAGACTATTTTTGTAAAATCTACAGGTGGAAACATTTCTGCAAAAATGCTTTCATTTAAGTAGGACAAAATTTTCCATCAGAACATTGTTAAACCAGTTTTGCTCTTCTTCTATTGGGAAAGTGCTTTGCTACACAACTGTGTCTTTCACCAGCAGTTCTTCTGAAGGTTCATATTCTGGATATTTATTAGAGATATAATTTCTAAAATCAGGATTTGAGCCTCTTTAAAAGACCTCTTAGCAGACATGCCTGGCACACATCAGTGCACAAACAGAAGTCCTCGCAGCAGCACTGTGTGCAGTGTTGGAGAGATGTGCCCTGTGCTGCTGAATTTGAGTGCAGCGACCTTGAGTCTAGTCTTTACAGAAAATCATTTTAAAAGCATGTCTCAACAGAATCAGACTCTGAAAAGACTATGCTGTACTTGCAAAACATTGCTCTTGTCCTGAAGACTTCAGCCAAGAATCTGTCTATATGGATCTAATTGCAGGTCAAATTGACAAGCAACACTATGTGCTTGACTCTTACCATTGATTCCCTTTTATATTGTCTGTAACCAGAAGCTATGTCCCTTTATTAGTGGTTTTTACAGGTTTTGTCTATACTAGGAAATAAAATAGGCAGGACAGGTCTCTCATCGTGAGGCCAATTGGCACTGCATGGCTTATGTCTGGACAGAAGCTCTCTCACTCCTCTGGTCCCATAAAATTGGATTGTGCCTAGGCTGCCCCATGAGGAATGTCCCTGCCCTTCCTCACCTCCGAACCATTCCTAGGCATTGTTTGAAAGAATAAAGCAGCACTAAGACAGAATGACTTTGGGGGCTGATGGTTTAGTAATATTGAGAGTTGCAGGCAAGTTCTTAGTCTCTGTCCTGGTCCTCTTTAGTTCACTGGTATAGATGCAACCTTTGACCATGTGGGAACCATATGCGAAGATGTGACCTCCATTTCATTTTCTCTTCTCAGTATCCTGCTAAGGTAAGGCATGTTCACCTTTTATTTTCCAGGGATGAGGCAGTGAAAGGTTATGTGCCTTGCCCAAGTTTAGATAAAAAGCTTGTGAAAAAACTGTGCCAAGTTCTAGGTTACATCCACCACTGTTGTCTAAGACAGTGAACCGGCAGTGAAAGCCAGTTTTTGTGTAGGGATCTCTTTATTCTGACAATGGGTGGCAATTTCAAAAGATGTGTAGATTTAATATTTATCTATTTTAAATACTATTTGAAATACCAGAAGAGTGTAAAGAGACCTCACAGCAAATGAGAGGCAGACAATGAATTTTTAACACTATTATCCGCTTAAAAATTCAATAAGATACAAGGTTATTTCTACCTCCTGTTTGTCTGGAGTCAAAAATTTATTTCAAACAGAATAGCAGCTCCTCACCCCCCAAATTTTCTGTAATTATCAGTGAAAAGTGCAGGATCAACAGAAAATCTGTTTCATGAATTGCTTGTAAACATAAATCGTCCAGACAATAGAACTGTACTTCCTGCTTGAGCACTTATCCAGGCAGTGCTCTAGCCAAGATTTATTTTCTATTATTTAATTTTAATTGAATGTGCTGCTACAGGTCCTGTGCACAAACACCATGCACGGTAACTGACTTAATTACATATTTTCTTCCCCAGGAAAATGTTACTTTACATATCCCGTTAATAGCACAACCATTCCTGTGTAATCTCTCTCTCTTTCTCATCTCGGGTTTTGACAGATGGACTCTGTCAGGCTGGGTAGCCATGATCTGAGGTGTTTTCACCCTCAGCCACCCTCTGCCCCTCACTGCTGGAAGCTGCTGCCTGGAGCCAACGACAGAAGGGGCTGTGTCCCGCTCCACAGCTGCAGCAGGAGAGCGCCCGTGCAGCGTGAAGCCTCATGAGCTCAGGCTGTGGTGTCTCTGCTGAGAGCAGGTACCTTTGCCTTGGAAACCTGTGATACGGGAACACTGACTTTTGAGAGAAGATCGCTCTTGTCGACTGACAGGGTGATAATGCCTTAAGCCACATGCATTGGTCTGTTGCGTCTCTCAGGTTCTTCTTGCAGCGTCTTGGCACTGCCCCTACATAAATGAATTTTCTCTTTCGATAATATCAACGCCAGTTTTCCTGCAGGTAGCCCACTGCCCTGGTGTCCACCATGTGCACGCCCAAGTGTGCTGATTTAAGCTCCCCAGATCAGGTAGTTTTAAAATTCTTGAAAGTTGTCTTTGGTATTTTAACTGCATCAGTAAAATAATAGGAGTAAAATGGATAAAAAGGACAGAAAGTTCAAATCAGATTTTTATTTTTTATGGTAAGGCTAAAATTTTGTCATAACTGCCTGACTTCCCAGAGTCTAGAGATTTAGCAGAATTATTGGCACCTGTAAGACTCACAGCAGGATCACTGCAAAGTGTGTCCCTTCCTCCAGGGCTTTGCCTGGAGCTGAGGTGACCAAGGTGGCATCAGAGCGGTGTGTCCAAGCTGCTGTCCCCAGTGATTGCTGCTGCTGGGCTCTGTCCCTCTGCTCCAGGATCCTCCTTTCTGGAGCAAATGTGGCCTCACTTCGCCCCTCTCTCGCTGAAAGGTCAGGCCAAATAAGAGCGGTGTAGGGCCATGGACACCATACATTACTGTAGGGACCCATGTGATCCCAAAGGCATTTTCAGCCTGCTCTGAGTTAGCCTGTCATGTGGAAGGAGAGAGAGTGCTGCTGTCGTGGCAGTGCATAGGTCTGTCTGGATATTATTTTCTTTGCTGCAGTCAGCATCTTCTCTTCATTTGTCAGACCCTCTCCAAGTGCAGCCCAGGATGTGGGCTTTGATCATTAAAGTCTCTCAGTGTCTTTGTGCATTACCCAGTTCAAGTGGGAATTGTTTTCAGTGAAGATCTTCTGCTCTGGAGCTGACCCCAAACTCTGGTACTGATAACATCAGTGAACTGGAAGGTTTAGCCATAGTATCATGATCAAGAAATAATGATTTCTAAATGACTTGGAAGCATCACTGTAGGTCAAAATGTGTGAGAATATTTTAATGCAAGTTGAAGAGACAGATTTGCTGAATTTAATGGTAAATCATATTTTGTCCTCAGTAAAGTTTCATTTTTAGACATACATATATATTTACTTGTACTATAAGCATTAACAAAATAGCTGATATATTTCTTTCTTTCTGCAGCATGTAACAAAGAGCTAGTTGTATCAAGGCTGGCTATGGCCAGCCGTTCTTTCTTTTCCTTTGTAATTTCCCCTGTGTGCATGAACCCTAGTTTATGTTCAAATTCTTTTCCATGTTAGATCCAATTATTTGTCTTCAGGGAAAAAGGGCAGACTGAAGTGAAAGAATAATATTTGTGACAAAAATCATTGAAAACAAGTGTTTTTGTAGTTATTGGGCATATATTGGAGAGCTGTTGATTCATTTTATTATCCTAGAAATATAAGACAAATTATACGTTTAGTTTTTATACGTAGAGGTGGAATAGGGCAGGTGTTAATTCTAATACAATTGCATATAAAGAAGATGAAGAAGATGGAGATGAATGTAAGCAGAAAAGTTATCAAAAACATCCACAAAGTTCCTAAGCTTTTCTGTGTTCATAAGGCTTTTCTCGCTGCGTTCTGCCTCAGGAGATGGGTCTCAGATCCTTTGTTATGGTATCCCGTGATGAACTGAGTCATGTTCATGCAAGGAAACTTGAGAAACTTAAGGAACTCGAGGCAAGGTCCAGCCCCTTGGGCTTTGAGCACATGACATCAGCCTGTCTGAGCAGAAATGGGCACCTGTTCTTAGGCCGTTCCATCCTCCATTCCTAACTCCAAAGAAGGATTTCTGAAAACCTAACAAATGTCTGGGATTTTCAGACATAGAAATGTGGAGGCAGGGGAAAGTGATTTTACTTCATTGAATCCTTTTAAGTATTAAAACCTCTCCTTGCTTTCTAAGAGCTGCGGGAGAGTGGAAGCTTGCAGCAGATGCAGTTTTATATGAGCTTGCAACCCTTAGGGAGCACAAGCAGCCACGATCCGCAAGACTTACTTAAAGATAATGGGAAATACAGCGTCCTAGTGATCTGCACTGCAGTACATTGGGAACCTTGCTATACTCTGCCTCTCTCTATGGTGTTTTCTTCTATGGTGTTTTCTCATTCTCCTGTTGTTTGTTTGGCCAAGTTTAAGGTAAATTACAATCCTGTACTGGTGCTGCACTGTGCTTCCTGGACTGTGGTTGTTAATTTATGGCTGCAATATGTTTGCTTTCACAATGGCACTGTAATCATGAATGAGCTCAGCTATGCCAGGTGCTGTCACATGTGCAGGATCTGTGACAATCAGAATAGAGGTGAAGCCTGGGGAGGGCCTTGCACGGTAGAAGCTAAAGCTTTGGTCCATTCCCAGCAAGTAGCAATGAAGAAAAGGTCTGTGGATAATGTCTGTGGGAGAAGTGGAGAGGTGGCCTGTGAGAGCAGCACTGGGAGTGCAGGATGTAGGTGAGTGTGTCTGATGTGAGGTTGGAAGCAGAAGATGGTCTTGTTCATTCCATCCTTTTAGCATAATTGCATTCAATTGAATTGAATGCCCACCATGCAACTGCCCACCATGTGACTACCAAAACAAACAAACGAGTAATCAGTTAAAACTGCAAAGCAACATTTTCTATTTTTTTCTACATTTATTTTGTTGCTGTTCTCTGCATTCATCTTTCAATTCCCCATACACTGGCTGACCACCAAAACAAACAAACAAACAAAAAACAACAGCAGCAACAACAAATCAACCTAGCAAATCTAGTATTTTTTCCTGCTTCTTAGCTGCTTAACCACACTAGAGAAATGAAGGCGTACCACAGAGAAACCTGACAGCTCTGGAGAGAAGCAGAAAAAAATCTTTTCACGCAAAACAACTTCTTTCTGGATTGACATTGAACTTGATTGTTTTAATGGCTGGGAAAAGATAAGGATGGTTAAAGGCAATTTTTTTTTTTGATATATATAACTTGTTTGACTCATATCTTGCAGGAGAAGTGTTTAGAGGGGTATTTAGTCTACTGGATAACTAAGAATGGACAGTGCAGTTCATCATTTCTAATTTACAAAGTTGTATTGATAATTTGTTTTGCCATAGATCAACATGATGATATGGTAACAATCATGCAGACAGTCGTCTAGCCCCCTAGACTTTTCTCAAATGGTCTTAGTATTCAGCATTTTGTCAATGTTCCAGTAATGTGGCATTGTGCTTCTTATTTCTTCACTGTTCTTCAAAGTCTACCGCAGCAACGTTTGCTGTGGTAGCTGCTGTAGAAAGACTGAGCAAGGTGTGTCACATGATTTTATTCATTTGTCTAATGAAAATTCTTTTCCCAGACAAATAACAAAAGATACCAGATACCAAAAGATACCAAATTGTTGCTGAAAGACAGTTAATGACCCAAAATATAGCTATTTTAGCAAAATAATACCCTTAGAAGAAGTTTGCTTTAAAACACCAATTAACCTACTCTGATTGAGCTCTAACATCAGATGGAAGTGCAGTTGCCCAGCATGATATATTTTTAAGTACATTTGTAGAGCAATTTAAGTAAGACATTTGTCCTTCTCTAATGCGTGCTGAATGTTCTCCATCACTGAGCAGATTTTCTGGTTGTTGTTCGTGAGCAGTGCTTTTCTTGAAAGGGTCTCCTACCAACTGTGAACTTACAATTTATTATTTGGTGCTGAAGGTATAATTATTCACTTAATAGGCGGTTAATTACGTTAACGGTGGTTAGGAAAAGTTTATAATGAAATGAAGGTAATAATCCTTTACAGAGCAAAAATGTTGTCTTAATATCTAGAAAGAGGCATTTGAAGAAATCATCATAGTGTCCTTATTGAAACAGAAACAAAAGGGAAAAACTGCTCCCAGTTTAAACCTTACAAAAAGAGAAAGCAAGGTTTTGAGTTAGTTCATTTCAGTGGGGCCATGGGTCTTGTTACAGCCCATCCAGTCTCTGGTGCTGCAATGTTTTGTTCCCATCGACAGTGACAGCCTTTCAGACCCCAATGGCATCCACAGTGTAAAACACAGTGTAAAAACTGGTGGAGTGTAGAAATAATAAGAACGAAAATCCCTGAAGTAAAGGCATGTGACAATATGTACCACTATAAGACACAGCATAAGCAGTTATTTCCATGATGAATAATGTGCTATTAAAATATTATATATGTAAAACTGTATTGAGTAGAGCAAAATACAAAGGGATGAATAAGAGATGTGATATTATTATTGAGAAGAAAAATTGTTAGTTATTTTTGTTTATGAAAACCAAAGAGCTGAGGTGGTCAAAAAGTTTGCCCAGTAGCAATATATTTTTTTTTGACCTTTGTTTTATCAAACTTCCTACAGAAATCAAGACATTTTGTATAGTAATGTGGTAAATCTTTATCTACAGGAAATGTGCATAAAACAAGAATTCACCATTAAATTTGTCATGTTTTCTCTCCTATTTTAGCTGTCTCTGCAGATTCATAGAAAACATTATTTTCTAACCCTTTTACTCATTAAAAATATTGTTGAATTTGAAAAAGGTTGCAAAACCTTGCATGACTGAAGCAGAGAGGAAGACTATAATATGCAGAAAATTGGAAACACAGAAATAAAATAAACATTAGGACAAAATTCTATTCTTTTTTAACATGTGCAGATATTTGAAGAAAGTCTCTTGATGCAGGGTTGGACTGCTATACCTCAGACTGGCATTTGCTCTTTGTGCTAAACTAGACACTTTGTTTCACAGGATATGTGGAATGTACTCCAGTGTTCTACTAAATTGTATCCTGTACTTATCCATGCACTTATGTTCAAGTCAGTGTTCAATTTTAGGCTTTGGAAGTTTGCTACATACAGGCAATAATAGATCCACTTCAGGGCACCCAAGTGGGCATGTCCATGAGAAGATGGAAGATGGTTCCACAAGAAAAAAGATATTTTCAGTAGAAGCTTATACATGCAATGCACATCTTCATGTAAGGTTGCAAGCCAGAGGATTGCATCTCAGATTTATTATTCTTTTCATTTATACAAACTTAGCACTATATCTTCTCTGTCAATTAGAAAAATGTAGTGCTATAAAAAAGAACACACTTTAATATGAAACATCTTTAAACTAATAGTTTCTAGAGTTCCAAAAAGAAAACGGCACATTGCTTTCTCCATATTTTTACCTCACATAACACCGTTATAGTGCAACCAGCAAATTAGTATTCATTAGAAGTCAATGATTACCCACATATACTTGGCATGCCAGAATCATAGAGGTTGGCAGGTATCTGTGAAGATCATTTAGTCCAAACCTCTGCTCAAGCAGGATCAGCTGCATCAGAGTTGCTCAAACATTTTCTATGGGGTTTTCAATTTCATCAAAGATCTCCAACCTCTGTGGGTGACCTGTTCCAAAACCACTCAGAGAACCAAAGCAATCTTGTTTGTAACCCTGCTTATGCCACAAAAAAGCCTGTGGCATACGTAATGCACATAAGCATAAAAAATGCTTATGATAAACAGCTGAAGCTTCTAATGAGAAAAAACATTGGCCATTGCATATTGTTTTAACACTGGTAGTTGCAAACTTTCTATCTTCATTCAAATAGTACAGCAGATATTGCTCTATTTTTATCTTTATCTTATCTTTAGTCATTATCTTTTAGGTACAGTTGAAGAAATGTAGAAATAATATATGTCTAAAGCTAATTCTGACATATTTGGAAGCAGAGATATAGCTGCTCTGTGTTATAGTTTTGTGACTCCTCACTGTTGTTCAAGGGCCAAAACTGTAATGGATGGTAGATGTAGTTCATTAACTGAAGCCATTCTCATCGGGACTGTGAACACAGAAGTAAAGGAGACATCATTTTCTTGTTTGGACTTTTCACTAACTTTGTTAGAAAAAACATGGGCAAGTCAAGGCACTGCAGCAATACACTAGATTTTGCACGTTTTGTTGAAACACTGACGAAGATCAAAATACTGTCTAGCATTTTAAGCAAGTTATAAAAGGAAATTTAGTGAGAACTCATCCCATCCTAGCTCAAACTTTATATTACAAAGTAAAGGACTGTACAAAAGAGCTGAATTGATTTGTATATTCTGCCAAAAGGGTATGTGGTAATGTGGATATCTAGAAATAAATTGAAGCCATGAGATGATGCAGCAGAAATCACAACGATCACTCTTGTTAACAGATTTGATCAATGAATATCTATCACTTAAAAACTAAACTGTGAATCTTAAGCTCAAAAGTTATTTCAGTTTTTCTATACAAATGCCAAATCTGAAGATCCACTGGAAAATGTCATGTATGCTTTTAAAAGTAAATGTTTGTGAAAACATATGTATCAAATGGAACCTAATTTACAAGAAGGACATGTCAAAAGAATAGAGCCAGTACCTGCCATAAAGGGTCACTTCTGGGCATTTGGAAGGATATGTTAAAGGGTGTGATTGAACAGGTTAGCTATGTTGAAGAAAAACATCTGGGACCCAGGAAAACGAAAGTGACTGCATAGGCAGAAATATGGCTTGGGATTTTAACTGGTTGTTTTTTGTTCCTGAAAGACTCATTGACAAAGTAAGTATCTGCAATCAAAACTGTCTGCCTCCTGAGTGCCTTTCAGTGCTTTGAAAATATTTCCAGAGTGTAGATAGTTTGTTTTATGATGTTTCTTCTCTTTCTGTCTCAGAAACAGTAATATTTCTGCTGTACATTTTCAGGATATTGGTGAGATTTTAAGTATTCTACCCATGTGGCTGCATCATTTGAGGAAATAAATGATTAATCTGAAAATAAAATAAAAGCCAGATAAAATAAAGGCATATATCTGCCCTTTCAACAACATACCTAAGTGTTTAATTAATATAAAATATATTTGATTAGAATTACAAAAAGGTAGGCAACAAATACTGTGGAGATTTCAATGAATAAAATAAATTATTATTACTTCACTTAAATACCAAGGACACTACTTTTTAGGGATGGTAATATGAAAATATTTATTATCACACCATTACAAATATGACAGCTTGATAATATTCTGGATGATTATAACTGACAATTTGTTTGAAAAATAATAAACAGTATGATATCCTGGAGCAATTACACAAATGCTTCTCGAGAATGTGCCCTGAGATATCTGTAGCCAGCAGCTCCCAGAATAGGGGCTGGGATCCCTTCAGGTGGTGCCATGGGATGACGAATGGAGGGCCCTTTCCCACCTAGCAAATAAGGATCTCTTGCTGAGCAGGCAGGACAGGGAGTTTCATGAAGAATATAATGATTATTAAAAACCTGAAAATTACCAACCTCGAGGTAAAATAAACAGGGCAGTGGAAATGGAGGCAAATTAAACTGAACAGTTCTTGTTTAGTGTAAGTTTTGAAGCACTTTGAACTGCAGCATATCTTCAGTGTTTATCTGTGAAATAGCTGTTATTTGTTCTAAGAAATTTAATATTTTGTCAATGTATTTTTAAAACAACATTTAATGCCATGTCCCAAAGATTTTGATGACACTGGTATGCCTTTGTATTAAATAATCAGATTTTATCTATCTACAGTGTTCATGCCTTGCAAATGTAAAATTAAACTACATAATATCTTTGCAAAAGGAGATATTTGTAAAGCATGAAGTAGACGCTGCTGTTAGGAGACTGTTTTTTTAAAAGCCATTCCAAAGGAAAACACAGGGAGCTATAATGCCACTTTATATCTGAGAAAAGCTCATCCATTATGCTACATGGAACTCACTGAAATGTATTAAACACTCCAGGACTCCCTAGGATAAAGAATTATAGTGCATATCTCATTTCTGTTAAATATTTATTTCTCAAGACAGCTAAAGACAATATTTTTATGTACAGAAATGAGAGAGCTGTGCAAGCAGACAAATGAGAGTAAAATCCCCCTAGGATGGTAAAGCTGCAAGTGCAGTGCTGTATCACAACAAATCTTGGAAATCTTAAATGCTTCATGGCTTGAGTAATGAGAGGAAGTCAATATAGATCATTTTTAACATACTGCACAGTGCTTTGAAATTTGCCAAATGTGGATGGATGAATGTCTGTGCACAGCAACTATAACATCCCACAAATCTCAGGGCTGTGAGCTGAGCGTTTGTTAGTTTGTAGTTCAGGACAAAGCCAGGAATAATTAAGCTACTATGAAGCATTCCTAGACTTGTCTTGCTGTAGAGAGTTAAGGATGTAGCAGGATTTATTTTCAGGACTTTTGTGAAAGTAGCTGAATGATTTTTAGTAAGTCACTATACTTTTCCACCTAAATAAATAGGTAGAGAAGATGTGTCTCAAGAGCAATAGTACTTAAGTAGAATCACCCCTTTTCATTTGTAAAGTTTCAGTTTAACATTCAATAGATGAAAATACTATGTTGCAGTAGTGATACTAACCTAGAAAGTACTGTACTACATGGGCATAAGGTGTCCTGAATTGTATGTTATGTGTTTCTTCTCTGCTATCAAAGTATGGAATGTGTAAGCAGAAAACTCAACTGATATGAGGAAAAATTCCTATATTGCCATTACCATGATATGCTCTTAATCATTTGGCCATATAGCATAGAGATAAATCCTTTTGGTGAAGGAGCACACACTTTAGAGGGGCTAGTCTTTTCTCAGGTACTTGAAATTCTGTTTCATTTCAAAATACACTTTATTTTTTATCCCTGTATATTCTTGACAGATAGGAGGTTCTAAGATCCTCTGTGTGTGTGGTGTATTGCCTAGGTTCCCCCTAGACACAGGAAGAAATGTAAGACCAGCTAGACACCTTGAACATACTGCCGTGGCACTCCAGGGAAATGTGGCCAGCAACGGTGCTGGGTAGTGAGATGCTATTTAGCCTCACACCTGCAATCTGGAGACACGTATGACAGAAAATAACACACCTTTTACCAGGGAGGCAGACAGAAGACCTCTATTCCCCATACCTCTCACAGACCACAGTGGTTCAAAAAAGATGCTTTGGCCCAAGAAGATGAAGATGTCCTAGAAGATATGTATGTTAATGAATGAGTTTTGTCATCTTAATATACACATCCTATTGGTGTCACTTCGGTGAGCAATTACAGGCAAAATTTGAGGTGTGGCAAGAATTTCTTGGCAATGCAGATGGCTCTTCTGAATGCAAGGCCAAACAATTTAGTTTTAAGAGATATTTGTAAGGAAATCATCAGTCAGTTCCCTTAGAAAAATCCAGGTTTTCTGATCCCATGAAACAGACAGACAGATCTTTTAATTAAATCATTTTACTTATATATAACAGTATCATATACAGTTATAAGCAAATTTGACAGCAGCGGTATTTCAAAGAGCAGAGGTCAGACATATGATATATTAAACTTACTGAATATATGATGCAAAGGTTCTTCAGTGTTGTCAAAGTAACCACACAAAGTAACCACATTTCTGTGGAAAGCAGCAGAGAACAAAGCAGAAAATCAGTGCTAAGTGTTTAGTTTTCTACACATATTGGTAGCAATGACAAATCTTAGTGGTCCTATTGATTGCATGGTCTAGATTTCTGTTTTGAATATGTGCCAAATATGTATACTTTTAACTAATTTGCAAGGATAGCTGTGACAATTATTTACCTGATAGAAAGACTACAGAAATAGCCACTGAACCATCTGAACATATTTTCTTCTCTTTGCAGGCACAAATATGTTTCTGTAGAATTCTAGGCTTAGTTTAAAAATTCTTCATCTGCAAAAATGAACTGTATAGAAAAAGATGGATAAGGAAAGACAAATGAATGTAAATGAGCCAAGATAGATTTGCATAATGGGGAATTTCACTACACTTTAGTATCTGTTATAACATTTCTGATACTTAATAAAATCAGGTTAGTGCCAGACTCTCGTAAAGGTCATCTTAGTGCATTTTCATTTTACAGCTACAATATTTTCACATTTATTAAGATTATTTTAAACTGAAAGAATTAAATGAATGAGTGACACACTATGGAAGTAAATATTAAGGAAGAGGAATTATTATTTAAGTTAAAAGATAGCATTGGTATAAGATCAAATGATTATAAATTGGCCTTGAATAAATTTGGACGTGAAATAAGAGGAAGAGTTATTAATCATCCAAGGAATACATTTCTAGAGTTGCCTGACAAAGGAAGAGAAGAGGAACTTGCTATGTTTAGGCAAGGGAACATATAGCTAAGTAGGAAATTTTATGGAGTGAGATTTTTTCATGATTCTGGGGTGTGATTCTTTTCCAGGGAACAAAACTACAGCAACAGTTTTCAGATACATGGTGTTTTAGTGTTACCTCAAAAAGATCCTATACAATTGCTATTTCTATTATGTAGTACCAATCCATGTTGCTGAGTTTGTGTTTATTACCTGTTAGAAGTCAGCAAGGACCTTTCCTGTCTTGATCAGTAGCTTGTCTTCTGGGGTCTATATTTATATTCCTCTGAATCCTTGGAGCTGACAACGGGGTGATGACAGGTCAGATGACATTCTGCTTATAATGGGATCAACTCCACAGATGCCTGATTGAAGTACCCCGATTACACAGCCAGGGTAAAAACAGTTGCCAGACATAGGTTTATGAGGAAACCCTTTTCCAAGTTAAATTAGTAACAGTCTTGTGTATGGCTCTGCTAGGATGCAATGTGAGTTTTATTTAGCAAGCAAAGTCAAGTGTATTTGAAATAGATCACAAAAAAAAAAAAATCTGATGGAAAAGAAAAAAATACCCTATCTGTGAAATAGGGCAAATTAATACAGCAAAATGCTATCTACTCATGGTTCAGCACAGGTCCATAGTTAACCAATAATATTGCCAACAACTATATGATATTCTTTGAATCTTGGCTCAATGTGACTAGTAATAGATGCTGATAGATGCTGAAAAAAAGGTGTTTTCCAGTGTATCAACAGAAAGAATCCTGAAGAAGAAAGGACTCTTGAAGGGCAAGGTGATACCATCAGGTGAGAAGTTACGTGACTCACAGTGTTCTTGATGGTTTGCTTAATATTCAACCATGAAATATCATACATACAGATACAGCCTCTTGTTCTTTAGATGTGGCACAAGGCTCAGAAATGCCAGGCAATACTGTCTTGACCAGCAGACTCTGAGGATAGTAAGGATGAGAGCTGGGAAAATAACTCTTTTTCCCATTGTATTGTCTCAAACCTAATCCCCTTCAATGCTTTAAAATTTTATTCTTTGGAGTGGAGTAAACAACTTTTTCTATTCCCTGTTGAAAGTATGAACTTTACAGTGCAAAAGCCTTCTAAACCTACATTCCAGTTGTCATTAAAATTTTTAGCATAATACAGCAAATAAACCAGTCTGTTGCTGAAAAATAAACAGGGATCAGAACTGGTCAGAAAGGCTTTGTCCTTCCCTGCTTGCCAGTGACAGAAGCAGTGAAAATGAATTTTGATGCAAATGTCTTTGATCAGGATGTCCTTCAAAAACTGCATCTTTCAACAACAGAATATTTTACCAAACCTATAGAATTTATTTTTTTTAGAACAAATTGCAATTTGGATAGAGTTTGGATAGATATATAGTCCTTTTAGCATGTTTTCAAGGATGTGGGACTATCTTGTAAAGGGACATGGAGGAAAAAGGTAAAAAAAACTAGGAGCTCCAAATACTGTAAAAAGAGTTTCAACTGACAAAAGAGTTTCAACTGACAGAAATGAGAACTAAAGCATGCAGGAGAAAATAAACTGAAAAACATATATTGTTATGGAAAGAGCAGTAAAGCTGAAAGAGACCATGGGGAAGAGGGAGAAAAGCAAATGGACATGAATTTGTAATCTGATACAGCAGCAAAACAAGAGAATGAAGGCTGAACTACTTTTTACAAAAGAAGAGCATCATAAAAATATATCAGTCAATGAAGTAAACATTTTGGCACCCAAAATTTTCCTACAATGAGTTTATAGGATATCCAAGTTCCAGTTCAGGAAGACAGTTAATAGGTGCCTTCCTTAGCCAGATTTCCTTGCTGGTAATATGGCAGTTGCATGGCAGGACCAAATTCAGATAAGCAGTAACTCTTACACAATATCATATTTCTCAGAAAAAAACAGTTCTTTTGAGTATTTTTTTCATAGCAGAATTGTTCATTTTATGATTTTATGCTTTTTCTGTAGCAAGTGCGAACAAGATATGCTAACATCAGTTTTTATACAAAAATCTCTGTTTTGTATACATTTTTACTTTATTTGTGAAAAAATAAAAAATTGATATTTTTCATAGCTACTTTTGACAAAGTGATTCTTTCTTTCTTGTTGTTGTTGTTGCTGAAGGTTACATTTTCTACTATAAATGAGTGCTAACATCGATTTCAGCTAAGTGGCATGTCACTAACCAAATCATTTCTTCAGCTCTACCAATGGCTTCTGCCAGCTTTACCAATGTTGACTTCTTATCATGATGGAACTCAAATTAAGGCTGATATAATTCAGCTCTCAATGTGTTACCCACTTCCCTTCCTGCAACACTATGAAGTTCAACCATCCAGCCTTGTAATATGCAGCCTATTATACCAACTGCAAGAACAAAGCTGAGTTTGAAAAAACACATGTCCTGGAGTCATACTTGCAAAGTTGTTAAAATTACTCAGCCAGAGTCAAAATCTAAGTATCTTTGAGCTTTACTTCTTTTATCATGGGGATGGTCAATGAGGGTGAGAGAGGGAATCAACTCACAAATTCCATTTTAGATGTCAAAGAAGGGAGATAGAAAAGAGAAAGAACTTTCCAAAACTGAATATAACCCATCTCTGAAAACTGCATGTAAGCTCATGCACCATCAACTTTAAATGTATCATAATACAGCCCAAGCTGCACTGTTTAGTATGCAGTGAGTGTATAGAGGGAAGAGCAGGAGAGAAAAGTAAATGGACTCAGTACAAAACAAATGAGAAACATAAGGTTTTTTAGACTAAGACAACATTTCATCACCTCTTATTGTTTTAGCATTTCCTTCCTTTTATTTTAGGTTGAAATAGTTCATCCTTTATACTTCAAAGCTGCTATATCTATGAAGCAGCTGGTGTTATCTGTTCTGGGTGATTTAATTTATTTATTACTACATATTCTAAGGATGCAAAACTCTATCTTCTAATGATTTTACTGCATGCTCTTTAAATTGAAACAGTTGATCAGATTTTGCCATACTGTTTCCTACTTTTCTTCAAAAGAGCAATTAGGCTTCAGTGCATTTTTATTAAACAAGGAATTTAATCAAAGTGAAGGATAGACTTGAGTAATGCTTTATAGTGATCCATTTAACACAAACATCAGGATGCTGAGAAAAACTTCATTTAGATTTTGTTTTTTTATGAAGTTCACAAAAGCTGCAAATATGGCTGATAAGTGATATATGATCTCTTTATTGAGGTGCCTCATAAAGATACATTTAAATGAAATGTATTTGCCTTAGTTGTTGAGGCTCCATTTTAGGTAACACTGTCTTTGTGTCCACATTTCATTTTGATACAAAACCAAGAATGTTAAGAGTCTACTAGACTCTTAGACAGGTTGTAGACTCTTTAGACAGTTTGGAGAGTTGGGCAGAGAGGAACCTCACCAAGGACAAGTGCAGGGTCCTGCTCCTGGGGAGAAATAACCCCGGGCGCCAGTACAGATTAGGGGTTGACCTGCTAGAAAGCAGCTCTGCAGAGAAGGATTTGGGAGTCCGGGTTGACAACAGGTTAACCATGAGTCAGCAATGTGCCCTTGTGGCCAAGAAGGCCACTGGGATCCTGGCTGCATGAGGAGGAGCATTGCCAGCAGGTGGAGGGAGGTGATCCTGTCCCTCTGCTCAGCTCTGGTGAGGCCAGACCTGGAGTATTGGGTGCAGCTCTGGGCTGCCCAGGACAAGAGGGATGTGGAGAAACAAAGATGATTAAGGAACCAGAGCATCTATCATATGAAAAAACCTAAGCGAGCTGGGCCTGCTTAGCCTGGAGAAGAGAAGATTGAGAGGGGATCTGATCAATACATGTAAATACTGGAGGGGAAAATAAAGGGAGGATGGGGCCAAACTCTTCTTGGTGGTGGACCGAGACAGGACAAGGGGTAATGGGTGTAAGCTGAAACACAGGCAGTTCCACCTCCATGTGAGGAAGAACTTCTCTCCTGTGAGGGTGACAGAGCCCTGGCACAGGCTGCCCAGAGAGGCTGTGGAGTCTCCTTCTCTGGAGATCTTCCAAACCCGCCTGGCTGCCGTCCTGTGCCACGTGCTCTGGGTGTCCCTGCTCTAGTAGAGACACCCAGAGATCCCTTCTAACCTCAACCATTCTGTGATTCTGTGGTACTAAAATTACAGCTATTTTTAGAAGATATGTACCTGCCATTCTACCAGTATTTTTGATTTTATAAATGAAAATATTAATAAATATACCTTATCCTCATATCCATTCTCAGTTACTGCTCTTTTAGATGGAAGTCATGTCTCTGCTGTTTAAGAAAAATTACTTTTTGAATAATTTCTTTAATCTTCATGAGAAGGTGAAAGAAGATCCAAAGGTCCAAAATAACTGTCTATTTCCTTTTTTAACCTCTCCTTCTTTCAGAAAATGGACAGAGGTCTGTAAGAAAGTTGTTGTTGCTTGCAAGTCCACTATCTTTGATGACCCTTGAGACAATACATCAGGAGTCATTTCTCATATGCAAAAGTTCAGATAGCCCAAGTGTTGCCACAACTGACTCTTAATTGCATTTCTGATGTAATTGTTTGTCTCTTGGCTAAATGCAAATACTCCACCGAGTATTTGTGTTTTGCCAAGAGATGCCATCTCATTCACTAGATGGCAGTTGAAACAAATTGCCAGCTGGGAAGGAAATCACGTTAAGTCTGAGAAAATAAGGTGGAAGAATTTTCAGTTGTGGACAAATTCACTTTTAATTTATGGGGGATTTTTTCATGCTGAAGCCTAAGTCTTTTGGTGTTCTGTTTTTTTTTTCTGCTTTTTCTTTTCTACTCCTAATTTTTAAATCCATGAAAATTAGAATCCTCACTAGTATAACACCCCACTCTACGTTAATAGAAGAAAAATCTACAAATTTTACTATGCCATCTCTTCAGAAGTACAGAGCTGATCATTATTTGAAAAAAAATGTTCAGCTGACCTTTGACTTTCTTCACAATGTTTCTTTTGTTTTTTAAAGGGTGGAGACTTAAATTCAATTCATCATCCACATCCAGGACTGGAGTTTCAAAGCAGCTCAGCTTGCTTCATGAGTCATTCAACAATCTGACTGTAAGAGCCACATCAGGAGCAGGTGTATACACTATTCACTTCTGAGAAATATGGCCTTCGTGTGGATCCTGGAGAGAGCTGCAAGTCTGATGCACCTCAAACCAAAGCTTGGAGTGCAAAAATTGTGTGACATAGCCATTATCTGTAATCTGAAGCTCTTCTTTACATTTTCTACATTTTTTTTTAAATAAGATCATGGCTTGTGCATATCAGTACATTGGCACATTATCACTCCAACTGTGTTACAGATATTTCATGCTATTGAACGAAAGTTGCCAGTGAGCAGTATTTCCTATTGAATGAACTCAGGGAAATCTAAAGAAGCACAAGGCACTATGCTTTGAAATAACAGATATCTAAGGTGAACACTATAGTAAATATTTCTGCTGTGTCAGAGCATCATTCTCCTAGAGGTACCAAATATTTTTTAAGAGTGCATGGAAAGATGCCTAGAGTCTCGTTCTGGAATTAACGCCCTAGACTCCAAACTGCTCTGGAGAAGGGGGAAATTAACTTCTCAAGCAGAAGAGCTTAGCCTCTCTCCCAGTTGTGGCGGGAAACTTAGTATGTTGGTATTTTTATTTTGCAATCCTTAAATAAAACAGAAATTCAAAGTATGCATTGCCATATTAGAGTAATAGAGAGGCACAGATTATACATATATCTGTAAAAGGCCAAGAGCAGCTTTCTTTATAGGCCTGTGGGTCTACGTGAGAATTCCTTAAGAACCAGCTCTTGAATGGCATGTTTGCACTACCCAAACATATTGCTCTTTAAGAAGCAGTGGACCATTGAGCTAGATGAGTACAACTGCTCAGAATAGATTACTTATTTCTAAGGAGAACAGAACATGATTTCACCCAGATGCCAATGACCTAATCACCCTACATGCCATTTTATTTGTGCTGGGGTTAGTTAGAATGGTTGTCTCTATTTCTAAAATCTTGATCTGAAGAAGCTGATCAGATGGAGAGTGCTAGTCTTGGTTATGAAAGGCTATTTGTAAATCCTGGCCATAACCACTACTTATGCCACTATCTGAGCTAGCACTGGTGAGGCTAGGAGATGACAGTGATATCTTAAGGGAAAAAACAGTTAAATGTCTGTGACAAGAATCCTGAAATCATCAAAATGTGGGAGGAAGTCAGAAAATAGGGGAAGACTGAATAGCAGAGAAGCTGCACATGCTTCCTCGGATGACTGTGAGCACAGGAGAAGTCTGAACAAGCTGTGAAGAGAAGAAAATAAAACATCAGGTTAGGAAAAGGTTGGAACCACTGCACCAGGCCAAGCTGAAAATTGTTTTTAGGACGAACCCTTTTTTCAGTGAGAGTTCAGAAGATGAACGCTTTCAACTACAGATACACCCAGCTTCCACTGTCAGGCAGATGGATGCACCCCATTTCTTTGTCAGATCTCCCCTTTACTTGCAGCTGTACTGAATCAGTCAATGTATTCTCAGGTGGCTCCCTATGCTACCCTATGAGTCAATGCTGCTCACTTTTACTGTTCTTTGACTTTGGTCCCTGGAGCAAAAAGTCCTTAGAGTTCTCTAATGAGGTTTGCATCTGATGATTTTTGGATAGCTTAAAGGCTCATATCATTTTGATCCTTTCAATTCAAATTCATTCAAATGCACAAGTCTTCTATGGCTCTAGACCTGTCTAGATTCTAGTTGAGCAGGTGTGCTCAACATGTATAACCCTGCATTTCTTCTTGCAACTGGATCTCGAAGGCAGCACATTGGTGTAACTGCAGCCTCAAACCATGCTTATCCACAGACACCATGTCTTCAGAGAGGAGGATATAGTTCATAATCCGTGTCTAGTTAATTATATCCCCTCTGTTGATACTTCTATTGAGGGCACCAATTAGTTTCAATTGTGCAGGTGGTTTGAGTAAAGCAGACAGTGAGGCTAATGGGAAACGGACTGTGATCATCTACTTCATTTCACAGAGCTAAAGAGCAACAATCTAATTTGAACTGAGTTCAATTATTCTTGACTGGGACTGGCTTTAAACTAGCAACCTCCATGTGAAAAGGCTGTCGGGGCTATTCAGCCTCTGGATTTCCATTTTACGTGTGTAGGTTTTTTCATTCGAAGTATTTGATGGTAACTGACTCTGACACAGCCAATGAAATGTTGCTATTTGGCCACATCTAATAGAAGGTGCCTTCCTCACATAGGCATTTTAACATTTGATTCTTGAAAGTGGAGGGGAAACTCCTAATCCTTGTTTGTGTAGTAAAGAATTATAGCATTTAGCACTATTTCTATCTTCCATTCTGATTCTTAAAACTAAAGGATGACAGAAGTCAGAGGGATTAAAAACAGAATAGATGGACAAAATTACAATGCAAATGGACTGATGCAGATGTGCTCTCTGGTGGTCTGGGAATGTTCATTTTCCATGGAGAAACCAGAAACCTTGTGAGGTGGTCAGAGAAGTCAGTGCTTTTTGGTCTTAGGAGAGACTGAGATCTTTGTGCCACATGGTAGTACTTGGCTTAAAGCCATGAATTTGCCAGTCTATTTGATTTTGTCTCTGTGTAGTATTTTGAAACAAGTTTAGTGAATCCTTACTGTATTTTTCTCTTCAGGGTTTTTCTATTGAGTGGGAGGTGGGTTTATTTTTTATTTCAATCAGTGCTGCCAGTGATGGTAAGTTGAAGCCATTGGTTTTATCAGAAGAAAATCAATATAGTCTTGGCTGTCTAGATTTGTAAATTTCCTAGTCTGAGCTCAGTTTCTTCCTTGAACAACTCAGTTGGTTCTGGTAGCAGGAAAGCAGAGGTACAAAAAAAATATATCTCCTTCCACAGTGTGTACTGGACAGACAGTACATCACATCTCATTTTTCCTATGCTCAGACAGTCCTCTCTAACAGTATCTCAGTAGGCCGTGAAAGGGGGGCCCATTATATTCTCCTAAAAGACAGAGACAGTGTTACAGGGGAGTGGGAGATGGGCACTGCAAGAACATAGCAATTAGAAGCTGAGTTTCTTAGGCCAGTTACCCTACACTAGACTGATGGACACTTGTCCGTTAACTGTCTCTTTGAGCTGTCCTCCTGTCATTCCCATCAAGATATCATTGACCAAGGAGTATCTCTAGGACTGTCGGTGTAGACATACTCAAAACAGGTCTGGGACAGGAGGCAATCAGGTAGTCCCACAGATATGAATGACAGGTATGAATGTCCTGGGGATGAAGGGGGGATCCTCAGTCCTGAGAGGGACTCCACGGTGTTGTCCAGTTCTTCTGAAATTCTCTAACCAATATCTGTCCTTCTATTTGTGTGCTGTGTTGCACACTTACCTGTGCACTCCTCCATGCCTATGGAAAAATGGAAGGAGAAATCTCTGGAGAAGTGATCATGACCCAAACCATGAGATGCTGGAAAATGTCAGAGGAAAGATTTGCTGCAGTAATGTAGAATTAATTCCTTAAGTAATTAATACCTTCTGTATGATAAGGTGCTAAGTAGATGTGGACTCTTCTGCTTGGCAAAGAAATAGATGAGGAAGAATATTTAGAGATCTAGAGATTTAGAGAGAAAAATCAAGAATGACACTGAGAGGGTAGATGGTGACTAATCATAGCCTTTTAAATGAAAGGATTTGAGGGAATTAAATGTATCTGGGAGATGGTAGGCCCATGGTAAATGAAAGTCAGGAATTCTTCAAACATCAGGTAATTAGTCTGAAAAATGCCTTGCTACAGCATGTTGTGAATGCTAACGACTTGCAAAAGCAACAAGACCTATTAATAAAAAAAAATTATTAAATATATCACCTTTATCTGAGGATGTACCTGTGCCAAAATCTGTGAGGAAACTATGTGTGGGGGTGCTACTATTTACTCATTAACTTCTAACATTCTCTGTTGCTGTCTGCTTGTGGCCACTGTTGGAGACAGCACCTCGGACTTCTATTGTAAGCTGGCAAGGCCTTTCTATTTAGTTAACCCTTTCCTGGAGATTGAGTTTTCTTGCTTAAATGGCCTTCAAAGTCTCTATAAAATATTGATTTCATATTTTTGTTTTGTACTTTGCTTAAGTAATTAAGAGATTCTGAAACAGATAGAAAAGCTTCCTTCCCTTCCACAAGATTTTTCCTTTTGTTTTCCCCCTCACTCTGCCGTGCAGATCTTAGCTGATGAACATCTTTAGTGCCCTGCTCCTGTGGAGCTGCAAAAGGACTGGAAACACTCCCTGCAGAGGAAGAAGAGGGTAAATTCTCATCTCAGCATCCTGGAAGAGGGAGGAAGATCCAAAGGATCCTGTTGTGCGATAGGGCTATGTAAATCCAAGAAGTTGCGTCAATACTATTTAGAACACCTTGGAAATAACCAGTTTGGGATGAATTATTAGAATTAAAAAAACAGGGGAGATTTTCAAAGGAAATACTAGTTAGGCCCTCAATTAAGACTAAAAATCAGAGGAAACTTTCAAATGTCTCCGCAGTGTTCAGGGTGATGCTTTTGGGAAATAAGAACAGGGAGAGCTTCCCTTCCCTTCCCTTCCCTTCCCTTCCCTTCCCTTCCCTTCCCTTCCCTTCCCTTCCCTTCCCTTCCCTTCC
>JAUBNY010000001.1:10389442-10408211 GCA_032275445.1 Crypturellus soui
TCTCCTCTCCTCTCCTCTCCTCTCCTCTCCTCTCCTCTCCTCTTCCATCCATTTCATAAAATCAGGTTTGGCACAAATAATGGGCATTCTGTTTTATTTGTCTAACACAGAACTGTAGTAAGGTTCAAACACATATCTTTTCAATATTCAACAGTTTCTATTCCAAATAAAAAAGTCTAAAATCCAGCCTGATTTATTAAAGATGTCAACACAAGTATAATCTGACACTGTAAAGGATTTACTTTGGCTAGCATTCATTCCAGTCTCCTGAATCCAAGTAATAATTGAATTGAACTAACTTTTATCAGACATCATAAAGATTGAGTCTGTACAAAGATTGTTCACTTTGTCACTGACACAAATGGATATCCTAAGGCCTGAAGTCCAATGTGAAGAGAAATAGTCTTGAACCATGCATTTGATGAAAAGCATTTGTTTCACTCCAAAAGTAAATGGATTTGATGATTAAGTGATGATTGCTTATGTAAATCTGCTTAGAGCTTTTTTTTTTCAAATGTAATTATTATCCCAAGTATTCTGTATTCAAACTGCCTCAGTATACAGGGATAACACAGAGTAAAATGATCCTTACTTTAATAAAAGGAATTTGTTTATGTATGACAAATCTCTTAATTGTGAGAAACAATCAGGGGACTATTAATTGCCTTCCTGATGAGGAGACCCACAGACCAGTTACTTCCAGAAAACAGTGAAAAATACCTTCCTGATTCAGCATGGAATTCATTCAAGCCTGTGAAAATTTGTATTAATTCAATATATCATTGTTATAAAAACTGCATTGTACATAGTTAGCTAATGCAAAAAAGTGTAATTTAGCACTTCTGTTTTCAAAGGATGTTTGCATGTGAATCTGTTCCAAAGTTCAAGTGCCTTTCCTTTGTTTTATGGTCACAATTAATATAAAAAAATGTTTTTCTCTTAAAGGAAAACATAATTTAACATTAAGGCCATATTTCAAACTGGATAATTGTGAAAAATAGTTCTGCTATTGTCTAGAGAGCTTTTGAGCAGTGAATGCCTCTGAATTGAGTGGTTTTGGTTAATCTCCATTTTCCCTGGATAAATCATCTGACTGAGAAGTTAATAGAGGAAGAACTGACTTTCAAATATTGGGGGCCATCAAATAGCAGAGACACTTCTTAGTGTCTTTAGGACACTAGGAGAAGCTGCAGCCTCAGGTCAGCAAAGCAAATGTAATGTGGACCGCATGTGTCCACTTCTGACCAGCACATAACAGCAGGGTGCCCACAGCAGGTCCATGCTTGCAGAATTAGGTTCTGCCAACGCAGAAACTTTCCGTGTTGCAGCAAAGTCTGTGCACACCCTTTTAGTCCCTGAGAAGGTTCTTCCTATTGTCCAGGAGGTCTCCCTGCTCCTTTCTGATCTTGACCTGAGGGATCCAATCTCCTTGTTCTGACTCTCACGATTCTCTTTTCTGTAGCTGGTGCAAGATGTCAATCTGAGCATATCCACATCTCCTCGAGAAAAGAGCCACCTCTTCTTTCTAGAAGCACTATCTGACCTCCTCTTTTTTTGAGAAACAAAAAATACAACTGAGAGCAAGCAAATGGAACATGTATAAGCATTTATATGGCAGGGTCAATGCAAGGGTCAATGCTCAGTATCTGTTAGCAGCATTATGATAATGCGTTACTATGTTACCTTGCAAAAATAGCAGCGTTTTATGATCTTCGAAAAAAATTAGCAAAAGCAGAAGAGAAGAAAAATGGTGACTTGATATTCTGGTCCAGATTTCTGGTTAATGTAAATGGACAACTCTAGGGAACTCTAGGATGCCTATACTATTTTTAAGTACATCTGATGATGTGCTCTCAGATACTGGAATTTAGGGTGCTGTATGCATCCTCAGAAGATATTTCTACCACTTCACATCATCAAAGGGCTTCACGTAAGAGAAGGATATTTTCACAGATCAGAAATGATCAAGACTGTAAAAGCAGTTTTCCTGACCCCCTGTAGATCCCAGGTCAAAGAATTCTACTCATATATGCTCTCACTAGTCCAGACTATATCACAGACTCTGAGAATGGTTGAGTTTGGAAGGGACTTCTAGGGATCAATTAGTGCAACTCCTCTGCTTAACAGAACACCTAGAACACCTAGAACACATGGCACAGGGTCACATCTGGGTGGCTTTGGAAGGTCTCCAAAGAAGGAGACTCCACAGCCCCTCTAGGCAGCCTGTTCCAGGCCTCTGTCACCCACAAAGTAAAGAAGTTCTTCCTCACAGGGAGATGGAACTTCATGTGTTTTAATTTGTACCATTACCCCTTGTCCTGTCACTGGCCACCACGGAGAAGAGTGTGGCTCCATCCGCTTTACATTCTCCCCTATAGCATTTATATATATTGATCACATGATATGAGATCAGATGATATATGATCAGATGTTAATCTTCTTCTCCAGGTTATACAGGCTTAACTTGCTTTTAGGCTATTCTCATATGATAGATGCTCCAGTCCCTTAATCATCTTCATTGCTCTAGGCTGGATCCTTTCTGGAAGTTCCACCTCCCTCTTCTCCTGGGGATATCCGTTCTCTTATAATGTCAAGTGAGAAAAACATTCCTCTGATTAGTTTGATATGATTTATATCCATATTTTATTTGTATTTCTAGATATTCTAAACAAGATTTTGCTGGAATTTGTATCTCTTAATACTTCTAGTGTTTCACAAAACTAACTTAAAAGAAGTTGTGATTCCCTGAGTCCCAAAATGAAACACAACGCACTCGAGTATATACGGACATAATATGACAGTGAAGAGACAATAGTCTGTGCACTGGAAAATATTTTATCTTAGCTTGTACACTGAAGACAAAAGTCACCCCTGAAACCTGCCCATAGATTCCCACTGAAGGCACTTGGAATTACAGGTGAATCTCCGAGGTCAAAATATAGCCTTAAAACATTAATAGCCTTTCTCAAAAAGCTGAGAATGATAAAAGTCTTGGACAGTTTAAAGCAGTAAGTCTAAAGTCAGTGTGAATTCTCTGTGGCTGGAAGCAGTGAGAGGAAAATAGAAATATGTTCCACAATAATTTATAGGTTTGGAAGATTAATGGAGAAAAAGGTGCAGACATACAACAGAGATAAAAAGCAATTTGATTCAGGACAACCTACACACAGAGATCAAAGTTAATTTGAAAACCTAAGTGTTTAAAGTTAAAGCCAAGAACAGTTGAAGTAAAGGAAGGGTAACACTGAGAGAAAGAAACAATGAGTTTAAAGGAGATACTGACAATTGCAGAAAAGAACATGAACAGAAAAGTAAAACAAGACGAAGCTCTAAGGTAGTTACTAGGGTTTATTAAAAAGGATTTTGATGAGGGAGGCATTTCAGACTGTTCTTTTGGATGAAATTATGGAAAAATCGTTGCTATTTTCCAAGTAGTATACAGACTGACTCTTTGGACACTTTTCCCAAAGTATTAGAACTACTACTATTTGGAAAGGAAGGCTAATAAACCAGGAGAAAATAAAAATATTATCCCGTTGTATAAGGAAGAACAACACATTGTCATTTCCTCCCACTCTTAGCCTTGCATTACACATTGCCATTTCTTCCCAGTTTTGGCCTTGCATTTTCATGAATGTTTTTCAGTAAAAATAATAATTTTCTAGCAATAAATTCTCAGAATGCTGCAGTGGTTAAAAATGCCTATGATCTTTTGAATAGGAAGCAGGAAAAATAAGGGAGGTAGAGGCATTAGCAGGTGTTGTTAGTACTTCCTCGGGCACTAATGGAACCTGTAGAACCCTGAAACACATTAAGAGGAAGTTGACATATTGGACAGAATTAGGGAAGAACTGTAAGAACAAAATTATTTCTGAAAAGTCAGTAAGAGGTCAGAGAAATTTGATTTTGACTTTCCCAAGGTCAAGGAGTGCTTACATAAGGAGGGGAACTCAGAAGCAAAAGGTCCTTTGATCTAGTAAAAAAAGAGCACAGTAAGCTACAATAGCTGAAATAAACAAATTCAGACAGGAAAAGAAATCTAAATAAAATGTTTTTTTTTTTCAAATGTGGTGAATTTTGTTCCTGATATTTTTAAATCCAAACTGAAGTCTCTCAAAAACATATACTCCTGCTCAACAGAAAGTTGTGGGCTTGATGAAGGAATGATTGGAAAGGATTTGACAGCATATAGGAAGACAGATAAGATGATCATCATAATAACTGGTTTTGCAAGGTACAAAAGTATTTTAGAATCTTATCATTATTGTAAATATGCTTCTCTGCCACAATGGGTGTGTACTTGATCAAGCTTGATCAGCTCTTTGAAATTTAGCATCTATGAGTTTTTTGATTTTTTATTGTATTTTCTCTGGCAGTTCTTGCTGTGTTTCTTGAGTACCTTGAGAAACATTGTGAACATTTTGAATTGACATGAGTTAGTTATGTTACTCATGCTTTTAGAGCTTTGGTCATGATTACAAAGTAAGAGCCATTAACTTACACTAGACAGAAGCATTTGCAGTATTTAGAAATTAATCTACATTCAATCAGGCTCTTGTTTGCAAAGTAGTAAAATGAAATGGGCTCTTTCTTTCCACTTCATTTTTCTGTGCATAAACATGAACGTATATTTATTTTATAAAGTTTTCATGTATACTTGTTTAGATACATGAAATATTTCTGAAGAAGTAATTGTGTCTGTGGATGTTGAATCCTGTCATAAGTAAGAGTTTCTTCTTCAGTGAGAAAGTAGAAAGAAATTCTTGTGCCTTGCTGTGCTTCACATGAAGTCATTAGGCGCACTGTAAGGATCCAAGGGGCTTTGAAGTTATTCTGTGTGTTGTTGATTTTTACTGCTTTCTCTGTGGCTGTGAATCTTTGAAAGGTGTTCAGTGTGGTGAAGTCTACAGCTTTTTTAACAAGTACTCACCAATCTTTTTTTTTTTTTTAACCAATCAGCAAGCATGTTCTGACTTTATGCCCCCAAAGAATTTTTTCATTATTTTTCCAGGAGTCCAGGCTATTCTCAGGATCTTCCTTTAGCTCATGATTATTCCACAAGTATATGCTGTCACTTAGGATTGTTATTCATTGAACATTACAGCAGTTTGCACTTTATAATATCTGTATATGAGTTGTACACTGTTAATATTTTATGGATTTGCATTGCTTGCAGTGTTTTAGGGGAGAAGGCTTTTTTTTTTTTTGCCTAGTCCTTAAATTCTATGAGTTATAAAGATATACAGTGGACTTTTAGGTATTTCTAGAAACAGTTTACAAAAAACTCATGTATTTTAACTCAGTTTGATTGACAATCTTGACTAAAAATGTAGGTCACTCAGCCTCATATAGCTTATCACTCAGACCTTTATTTATCTGATTGTGGGAACACTTCTCCCCAACTCCCGCTTAGAACTTCAGCCCACCTGGCTGGTTTTCGTTATATTTATCCATAAGTGTTTCAAAAAACAATCTTTTTAATAATATCACTCATTCATCTGCATACTGCATTTCTGATTTACCTGTAAATCATCCCCTTTTTGCTCACTAATATTCTCCTTCTGAATTGCCCTTTACTTATGTCAGAAACATTTCTTTTTCATGAGTATTTTTTCCTGATAAATACATTTGGCCTTTCCCAGGAGATGCTTATTTGTGGCCAATGAACATGTTTCTACAAGTGCTGCCCACTGAAGACCTGGCCTTTCAAGTGCAACTTGTTAGGACTTGGCAAATAGCCCATGTTTAGAAGTCTCCAGCATACCTTCATTTTGGGAATATAATTTCTTATTCTTTTCAGATCACTGGGGAACCTAATAGCCATTGAAAAAGCTATACTTTTCCCTTAGAGATTTGTTGCATCCGATCTGAATTTTTAAACCTCCCACAAATGATTATTTATTCATTTACATTATCTCTTGAAGAACTAAGAAAAGGACACTGACAGCCTGACTCAGGCCTTGTTATCTGAAGCAAATGTTCAAAAAAACCAGCTAAATTAAAACACTCCCTTTTTTTTTTTTTTTAAGTTCAGGCTCATAATATTGTATAACCATTTTCCTACAGCTCAGCTGCAGAGTAGCAATTGCTTGGAACATAGATGGCTTTTGGACCATGATACGGTTGATTTGGTAAGAATTGAGGTCTCCTGAAACTTAACAGACTCTCAGATTGCTGGAATGTATCTTCTGCATTTGATTATTTTTTCATTCTCTCCTGTTAAAACTCTGGTTTTCTATGAACGAATACATAATTGTTAGGCTAGCATCACCAGAACTGGGACTAGGCACTTGTCCATAAAGTGGAAAAGCTGGGTAATATGCCTTATTCTGCCATTCAGGGAACTGAGATATCTAATTTCAAGTCTCAAAATAATGGCTTAATTACCAGACTCTGAATTATTCTATATTCTCTGAAATTTTCCCTGAAACAGTCTACTGCATGGAAGCCAGAAAGAAAAACTGAGAAAATGATTTTAGCTTTAGCCAAGGCAGTAGGTTGGGATAGGGACTATTCCACCACCCATACCTTTAGGTTGCTCTGTTATTTTGCTATTCTTCAGCGAGTTACCACTTATCTTTCTCATGCACTGTGTAGGAGTGTGGAATGTTTTAAGACTGTCTGCAGACAAAGCTTAGACAGATACACTCTCAGCACACAGCACAAAAAGCAGTTAGCAATGCAAAACAGATTCTATAATTTATAGATGCACATTCTGTGTTGCTGTGTGCAGCTTTGAAGGAGTTTGGCCTTGGACATAAACCAATGGATGGTCTTTCTTAATCATTATTTGTGTGCTAGTAATGAATAGGTCGATAGTCCTAGGCTGATGCTGCCAGGTTGTTCTGTGCGTGTGTGTATGACAACTCAAAAAGAAACTCAACAGATAGATGCAACCTGCAGGCTTGTCTGCAGAAAGGAGCAATGGTGGGGGGAGGGGGGCATCATTTAATTTTCTTGTACTTTTCTGAGTACCTGAGTACCTGAGTACCTTCACCTTTCTCCTCTACCATCTAAACTCAAAGATTTGAACACACGACGTGTTGTGCACTGGTTGTATTGTGGTTCATAGGAGGAAAAGGGAAAAGATCCTATGCCCAGTTAGTGTCTGCAGGGCAGTGCAAGAGCGTGCTTAGGATGCTCCTTGGACACAGAGAATCCTCTCCTTTTTCCTCTTTGTTTCTATTGTGTTGGTCCATGTAAATGATGCAAGACTAACTATATAGGGAACTTGATAAATTATGTATTTACAGTAATTGATCTAAAGCTGTGATGGACTCTGCACCACAAGTGTTAAAAGCTATTACTGAGAAGACAGAACAGTATAAATAAGACCCTAGTGATTTTCAAGCACTCAGCCTTACTGGCATCTAATTCAGGCTTGTATTAAGAGTGAAAAATCTTAGTGGCTGTGTTTTAGAAGCTGTAACAACAACAAAAAAGGATGAAAAGAAAGAAGAGCAGTGAAGTCAGCAATTTGGAAGGCAATTTGTTGATGTCGTGGTGAGTCAGAAAGATGCATACCTTCTTATAAAATAGGCTGGAATTGTCTGGCTTCCTCCTTCAGGCAGGCAGGCAGGCAGGAAGCCAGACCTTCCAGGGGAGGGTCTGGGAGCAGGGAGGGGAAGCCCTCCTCCCTACTTCCCCTCTGATCCAGGCTTCACTCTTGTTTTCCCACCTCCTCTTAGGGCTTCTTACAAACCATCATTATTCTTCTCCTTGGATGAAGCTTTGTGCTTCCTCACTGTATGCAATGATTAGTGCGGGGAAACTGCACAGCTGAAGCTAATATCTCAGATACTTTCTGACTGTTTTGCTGCTGCCATTCATGCTTTTTTTTTTTTTTTTTTGAAGTCCAGGAAAAATACAGAGCACATGTAAGGTGAAATAAATTACTTTTGATGTGCTGAGCTAATGTGTTGTGGAAAAAAATAAAATGCTATTTGCAGGTTTTGAAACATGAATCTAATATGTCTTTTTAGTTTTTTTCCTGATGGCAACCTGCAGGATTTTAGAAACAGTCACCCCTACTCAGACTGAATGCATCAAAAGACATTAGCGCTGTTGCAGTCGTTTCCATAAGTCCTCGGTACTGCAGTATACTGTGTAGCACTGGTATGTGTGCTTGTCATCAATTTTAACAAGATAATGTGAGCAGATATTGAAAGATGATATGGGATCAACACGCTCTGCATCTTTAAGCCAGCAAAAGTTGGGCACCTAACTCTCATTTGTAATCCTGCAGTATTTATGATTTTCTTCATAGGAATGCAAAGCGCTTATGGAATAAGAGGCCATATACTAAGCCAGTTTCTGTACGAAGAGAAGAAGAAGCCTCTGGAGCTATCACATGTTTCAGGTAGAAGCGAATATCTTTATTCCTGCTTGCACCATAGTAGTTTAACATGAGGAGAAGTATTGAAGAAAACAACAACAACAACACTGAAATGCAAAAGGAATATTGAGAGCAGAAATCAGGCTGTAATCTTAGCAGTACAACTCTGGCATGAAGCTGAGAGTTTGTCTCTGGTTCTGCACCAGGGACCGATATTCTCCATAGATCTTATGTTTTCTAACTGCATAAGATTTGCACTGTTGAAGACCTCAGTGGCATTTGCTTCATCCTTTTTTGCAGCAGCTTTAGTGAGAAGAGATTTGAGCACCAGGCAGTGAAGCAAGTGCTCTGTAACCAACTGGGAATGCGATCTCTTTGAACAAATGTGCCTGCACTCCAGTCACTTTCTGTTATATAAATTGGCATTTCTAATCTACTAGCAGAGAACATTTTAATCATATTTGTGCTATCAAACCTGCTTACAGCTGAAAATCTGTGGAGTTTTTTATGATGCTCCTTTGTTTTATGTACAGACACATTTTATTGCAGTCTTCTCAGCTTTATTAATAATGTTATTAATATTCTTTTTGCAGAGAGTAGCAATGGAAAAGTGCCTGGTACTCATGAGTGTTTCATTATTTAAAATGTAAATAAGAAAGGCTGCAAGAAGTTAACCATCTCAGTAGGAAAAAAGGAACAAACCTTTATTCTCTGACAGAGATGGGTTTATCACAGGTTTAATTATTAGTGCATATGAATACTTCAGTCCTGTATCTGTAGCATCAACAACAGGAAAATGCTCATGCACTGAATTTTTCATCTGTCTTTTTTTTTTTCTGAAACAAAAATCCGGATGAAAAGATTTCTTTTTTTTTTTTTTTTAATTTTCCCAGGGTTACAAAACTCTCCTGGATTCATCCCATCTTGCTGTAACTCTTGCTGTGTCCTCTGTTGTGGATCACTAATGGACCATGACTGTGCTGATCGGGTAGGAAAAAGAAAAGGCAAAGGTAAGTGAACTTCATCTATCAGTCTTGTGCACTTGGCGGGTTCCTGCATGTGAAGTGATCTCTTACAGATATAAAAGAGGGACGTGAGCTTCGTTTTGGGCCCGTGCATCTCAGAGGTTTTGTGCTGCCTCAGGATGTGTCCATGTCAGACTGATTAGGGGATTTGCATTGGCACTGTTTTGGCAGTTTCCATATTGGTACTGCAAATAAGCAGTTAATGCAAATATCAAGTTGATAACTTTATAGGAGATATTTGTCTACAGAGTGGCATTGCTGACATTTATTTCTGCAGCATGTTATGGTCCTCTAAAGCACTTGGAAGCAACAGTAGAAAGTGTTAAAAGAGCAGGTCATAAGGCACTGTAAGTCATCCTTGCCTGCTGGACGGTTTGGAGTATTAGGCACTGTATATGCAGCTGCTTTGCAGCAGTTCTGCTGAGGTTTTTTGGGCCTGTGTGAAGGCAGGCAGGGGCTGGGTGGTGGGAAGCTGTGCACAGCCCAAGCCTATAGACTTACACAACAGCGAGGAACTTGGTTTGGCAAGTGTTTTGCAGCTGCTTGAGGTGTGAAAATGCATCAGTCCTATTGCCTATTCTTTTATGGGATGTTCATGATGTTTGAAGTTAAACAGCTATTTCTTATTCTATTAATATTGTATTAGTCAGAAAGTCTTCTAGGATCTGGGTGCCCAGTCAAGAACCCTGGTCCTCAACATTAATGATGTTAGTCAATGTTAGAATCAACTGGGATTCCTGCTTACTTCTCAGGCATGCAATAGCCAGAAGAGATGCTGTGCTTTGTGTCTTATACGTGAATGAAAAATAAGTCCAACCCAGAGTACCAGGGCGACTTCTAAAATGCCACAGTATGAATAGAGGAGTAGTAATCTTTCTATTCTATTTGTTCTATTTGAACAATCACAGTCTGGAATAATAAATTTGTGTGAAATAATGTTATGACTTGCTGTTTTTTGTGTGAGATTAGAGAAAAATAATACAATTGTTCATTTCATAGAATTTAATATTGCAAACATGTCAGTAAATTGACTAAGGGCTGTTCTACAAGAGGCAAGTGCAGCAAGAATGCTTGTTCTAGGATTTTACATTTGCCTCTCAAAGGTTCAGCAACTTCATCTGTAAAACCGTATGCAAAAAATGATTGCTCCATACTCTCACAGCCCCCACCCCTATACTGTTTTTCCCCCATGTGTTGGGTAACCCCATGTGGCTGTCCTTGAACAGGCAGGGGTCACCAGCATTGAGGCCCTGCTGCTGAGAACACAGCTGCGCTGGGCAGGGCACGTCTCCAGGCTGGAAGATCACCACCTCCCTAAGGTTGTGCTCTGTGCTGAGCTCGCCACCGGCTGCCGCAAGAGAGGAGCCCCAGAAAGGAGATAGAAGGACTCCCTGAAACTGTACCTCAGCTTTGGCCATACTGACTACCTCAATGGTCAACTCTGGCCTCCAAATGGGAGACATGGAGACGCACCATCCATTACGCTGCTGTTTCCTTTGAGAACACACACAGAATCAGTCTCGAAGAGAAAAGACCGTGCCTTGCCAATACTGCCTAAGGAGACCTTCTGCTGTGCCTTTTGCAGCCAGACTTGCCTTTCCTGCATCAGTCTTTTTAGCCATCAGCGCACTTGCAGCAAATGTGGGTAAATCCCTTCCCATATCTTTGTTTGTGAAGCCTTGCCATGATGTAACCCCATGACAAAGAAACAGTAGGAATCTTGGTTCTGAAGGTTAGGAAAGCCAAAGTTAAACTATCAAAAACTTCCCAAAGATACTGCATAATCACACACAACGAACTAATTACTGTTGACATATCACTTGCTGTATTTAAAGTTTATGTGCCATGTTTCCTATAGGGTATGCTATCTTTCATCTAATTTATTGTCCAACAAATGTAGTTAGCTATTAACGGAAGGACAATACTGTAGGGATTATTAAACAAATGATATATGGAGCCATCTTCTTAGAGTATGACAGCTGAAATGTAAGTTAGTATAATATATGTCAATCTATGCTAATAACTTGAATTATGACATTGCTGCAGAAAGATCTAAATGATGCAACTTAAGAGCTTTAGATTAGGGCCTAAATCTGTATTTGGGCAACTGCTTTTGAGGGCTGCTAGGTGTTCATTATATGGTTCCCACTGCTCACTGATCTCAGCCAAGGCAGTGTTTCCTAAGTCTTCCTGAAAGTAAGGTCATTTGAATCTTGTATTTGTCTGCCTAACGTCTTGTTCCAGTTTTAAGACTTCAGCCAGAGGTGTTTGAGGGAGTGAGGGTTAACTATCCCTTCTGTCAAATTGACTGAGATTCATTGTATAATGCATTTCCTCCCAGGAAAGATGTTTAATGCTATTGATTGCAAGGTTGCCTACTTAAAATAGCATAATGTGACAAATGATGGATACCACATAGAGCAAAATTGTAGTGTAATTTAAGATATGAGCATGTATGGTATGTATATCAGTGTAGAAGCTTCATTTTTCATGAGGGTTAGTTAGAAGGTCATCCATTTCACTTAGCGGCATTAAACATTTTTGTTAGTTTGACAACCGTTCTGGGCTTGATCCTGTTATTCAAGGCAGTCATTAAACTCCCATTGACCTAAAGTGGGTAGGAGTGGGGTCAAGCTTTTGAATATATAAAGAAGACACTATGAGATAAAAGAATGTTGATGGATAATATCAAAGAGTGAAAAAGTGTTATGATGGCTGTTATATGGAAACAATAATAATCTTTATAATTATCTGATGACTTCAAATATTTTGTACTGCAGTGTTATTTCTATAAAATCTTTTTCTGTTAAATTTCTGTGATCTTCCAAGAAATTGGCAATTGTTTCATTGATTCATACCTGTGGGGAGCTGTCATAAATCCTGTGACCATTCAAGCAGGTCAGGTGAGTGAAGCAGCTGTGAATATTGTAAGGAGAAATCCCAGGTCTCCTCTTTGTAGCTCTGCACACAGACCACCCTTAAGCACTAATCTCTCTCTTGCATATTCTTCTTTTATCTTCTGATTTCCCTATTTTTGACTTCACAGAGTTCCACTTTCAGCAGAAATAGGAGACGTGTTCTGGGGGAAAGGACAAGATGATCCTTATTGTTTTTTTTCTGTAACTCTGTAACTATTAATAAGCTGGAATTACTTTCTTCACATTGAAAATGATAGTGATTCCAGGGTTTTTAGTTCTTGGATAAGTAAGTTTTGAAGTCAGTGTTTTAAGTTCTTGGATAACCACCTCTGCAAAGGGCAGTTTTCTGTTCAGAAGAGAAGTGTAGGATCGGGCTCATGTGGGAACAAAAACATGGATGAACCCATCCAAGATGGAGTTCCTTAGTTTTACACATTGCAAAGCGTAGAGGATCTTAAATACTTTTCTAGATCCTACTTGTTTTCACATATGTGGAGAGGATTCAGCATGTACTTACACAGGCAAAAAAAAAACTTATATACCAATTTGATGTATATATATATATATTTTCTCATTTTAAAAATGGTTCTACTGATGTTGTTAAAATTATCCATTCTGTATTTGGGAAAACAAAGAAAAAGCTCTCCAGAAATGACAGGACTATTACAGCAACACTGATGTATTCAGACACTTTTGCATAAAGTCATAATACTAAGTTCAGACAACCAAAACAGATCTCTGTAATAGCCTTGTAAATTCAGGGAAGTCCAGGGATGTAGTGAAAACTGAGTATAATTCTATTTATGATAAAATGCAGAAAAAGATAACGGGTATTTATATTATCACACAGTTCATAGTATAGATGAAAAGCAGGTCATTTAGTAAAAAAATTTATGCATATTAGTGTAGAATGTCTGAGGCCAAACACTGTAAGCTAATTCCTCTCTCTCAAGGCCTTGACAGAATACGAGACATCATGTCCAAAATTTGCTTCTTAAGCCCATAATTACACAATTAGATCAAGTAGTGAATGCCCTAATTACAGGTTGTATTAAGTCATTTATCCCTATTTACTGAGGAAGAACCACTGGAGATGATTACCAAATAAGGACTTAATTAGAATGACTCTTTAAAATCGTAATTTATATATTTTATTATATAGCCGTCTGATAACATTGAGAGGTATCTGCGTGGGTGCATGAGCACATTAACCAGCACAAAGCTATTTAAATTGCTTCTTAAAACTGTAGTAAAAAGCCAGATAGGAAAAAAAGAGATGAGTTTAGGATAACAAGAATATTTCTATCATTGTGATACATTTTGTGCTTCAGTGACTAAGCTAGATCAAGTCTTACTGGTGTTTCTTTATTCAGTCTGTCAAATACCATCCAACTCCTTCTTCCTTTCTCCCTTATCCCTTACAGGATCCTGTAGCTTCCTATGAAATTTTTGGATATTGGCTATGTTAGGCATATGAACAAAGAAAGGGGTGGGCCTTGCTGGATGCATGAACGTGTCTCTGCTCTTGGGCTGATGACAGGTCTGATCCACTCACCTGAATTCTTCCTGTTGGCTCAGCTGTGCTCGCAGAGCATCCAGGCACAGAGTTACACAGATGAACCATTTGCTGTTCAGGTTCAGATTCTTTCCTTGCTAATAGGTTGTCAATGAGAAACAGAAGTGCCTCAGGTGTAGCAACGTTTCCCATAGCTATCTCCTGAGCAGGTGTGTGGAGGAGGCAGAGATCTGTTGAGGTGTCCACCTGTTGCTCCCAAATGATTTTCGCAGAAGGAATCCTGCAGGGCCATTTAAGCAGAGCTAATACTAATCTCCACAGCCAGAGTAGCATGAAGAAATTTATTTGAAAAAAACTTGACCTGAGATAAAGCATGAAAATAGGAAATGAATGCTAAATCAAACCTGATGTTCCTTCAAACAATTTCGATTTTAAGCTTAGAATAAGTTTATAAAGAAGTTCACTTCAATTTGAGCTCAATTTTAAATCAAAATGAGATGGAATGGGTAGGTTATCCTCATTTTTACAGGTTGCTAGATGAAATGCAGAAGCTCAGGGAAATTTTGCTTTGGTTTTGCCCTGAATCAAGCTCAAAAAGCTATTACTTGCCATAAATCATAGATAAATTCCTAACATCTCTTGCAAGTTGAATTCTCCATTTTACATATCTTAGTTATAAGGGAGAATAATAAAAAAATCATACGTAATGATTTTACATCATTAATTTGGAAAAGCAAGTATTTAGCAATGTAAATGGAATTTACATGGAAGATGAAAATTAAAGGGTATTTTTACATCACATATGAAAACAGTGTCATGTGGATAAGTAATTTCCAGCTATTCAAATATAGTACTTCAAGCATTTTCTTTGGCCCACCCTCATTTGTAAGAATTTTAACCTTTTCAGCTGTCCCAGAAAAGAGTTAAGAAAATTTATGAAAGTATCTGATTTTATGTAGGCTTTTAATGAAAGCTCTAATGGGCTTCAGTTTCTTATTAAGCAAAGATTAAGTAAATAATTTACAAAAACTCATTTTGTACAGAAGTTGTTTTTGTATTTCCAGATGTAGAACAAGGGGAGAAGGTCAGTGTCATCGCCTGAAATGCTAGTAGATGAGTAGATGAGAGGATTATTTCCCACTTTGTTCATCCACAGGAAGCACTCATATTTAGAGAGCTTATTTATCGCATATTTGTCTCTATTTCTCAACATTGTTCTCAGTGATTTTTTTCTTTGATATGGACATTCTGCTATAAGTCTTCACTAAGTTTTGATCTGGGATAGAAATCTCCCTAGCAGCTGTAATGGAGTACTGGAAAAGGATTCCGTATGTTTTAGTCTTTTGCAGCACAATATCATATGTTCTTTTTGAAAAGATCTAAACACCTCTAAGAATTTAAGAACATCTGCCACTGAGGCTTTTACTGTTTTCTCTGCTTGGAAACAAGGAAGATAGCTAGATAATTTTCTTCCAGGTCTGTAAGCTACTACTTGTGAGCTGACATAGGGAAAAATACTCAAAGAACTTCTGACACTCCAGAACCTGTGGTGGATGGCTCTCCAAGCTGTTGTTGTCTTTTTCCTATTGTTCCTCTTACATGAACTGTGACATATTCCCTTCCATTATTTCTTTTTGATTTCTGAAGAAAAAAGGATACATTCAAAAAATACTGCAATACAGTTTAAGGAGCACCAAACTGAGTTGATGACAGATATTGGTTAGCAATGGGCTTAAAGCAAACCAGATGTGGGTTTCTTACAGCACCTAGCGAGAACACATATAGCCTGTTTTGATCAGCGAACCTCAGTCATTAAAACCAACTGCAGTCAAGGTTACAGCTTATTGGACATCTAGTTGGAAACCGCAGCCTTCAGAAAAAAAATCCAATAGAAATGGAAAAGTAAATCAGCTGAAAGGGTCAGAAACGTGTGTAGACTCACATGCTCTCTAGGCTATGAATGGGGAGAAGGGACTGTGAAGGGTAGGGATTTCCTGGGCTGGCCTGCGCAGGGCCATCTGTTACAGCCAACAGCCAGAAGAGGAGGCTTCCTGTTGGCAACGGTCATCATTCTTCAGGATCCAATACTTAAATGATGGAGCGCTTCCTGCTATTTATTCATTCTGCACTTCCACTGCAGTAAGTTGAAATTTAAAATGCATTAACACAGTGCTATTTGAGGTACTGTATTAAGCAGCCGATCAGTTTTGAAATGGAGCTTAGCCTGTCAGCAAAATCCTCCTTGCTGAACTCAAATAAACTTGGTCAACCTGGATCAAGGTGGCTTTGGGAACCTACATAATTTCAGTGTCCCTGTCAAGTTTTCTTGTATTTACTGAACCTTTCTTTCACACATGGATTTTAAAGGATCTATTCTCCATGTGTGTGCATAGGGACAATACCCTTTGTGTCAACAGTATTCATATAATTCATAATACCCCCCCACAAACTTTTATTATTATATTTACTCCATGTTCCTACTTCTCTTACTCTTCCTTTATGTCTTATTCTTTTCATCTGTGCTTATGACTTATTTTCAACATTTTTCAGAACAGAGTGTTAAGCAACTAGTTCCTTATATAATCATTTCATTACATAAGATCTCATCATTGTTTTCAACTTCCCACCTCAGTAAACATTAAGAAAGAACTCTGCTCACAGTAATCTTTCCTTCATGATTTATCCTGTATTTTTTTTCTATTACTTTAGATGCATATAGCACTGGTATTTCATCAAGCAAAATGACAGCTTCAAATCCTTCTGAGGCTTCACTGAATGAGAGGTTGTTGTTCTGATTAGCCTGTGGATAGGAAGTTCAATTCTCTTCTCAAATGTGCAAATAACATTTGCCATTATCAAATATGACACCCCACTACTGCAAGGAACTTACTTTTTCCCTTAGTCCAAATGATAGTTTTCTTAAGGCACAGTGCATACATGTGCAGCAGCATAAAGTACAAAATAAGGCTTTGATATTTCAGATCACTAAAGTTAATTTTCTTGTTTCTCTTCTGAAGTAATTTTTCCAGCACTGATAGCCTTTCCTTTTTTTCATAATATCCATGTCATCAGATATCTCTTGTAAAGTTTTCATGTTTGTTTTGTAGTCTGGTTTCACTGATTTCACTTCTTGCAGAAATAACTCTTACTCCTTTAGAGGCTGTTTCATTAATATCAAGTAACTTTCATTGTTGTGTACTACAATCAACTGTGATTTTCCAGATGGAAGAACTAAAATGCTGATGAAACTTCACATAAATCACAGGTATTATTTAAAATATACTGAAATTGAATAAATGTCTTCTACTATCTCTTTTTCAATAGTCTTTGGTTTCTACTTTCTCACAAGAAGATATGTTTTCAATACAGAAAAAAATCTTCTTTGAGATTAGAAGGATAGCTGTTTATTTAGCGAAATGAGGAAAAGTTCAGAGTCTTTTCACAACAGCTTTTAATTTTTCTTGAATGCCCCTTAAAATGCTCAAAGCACACATGCAAGGAAATAATATATTTCTTGCAGTTCCTTAGGAAGTGAACAATAATTTCTACATTGTTGGCCTGTTTAAAAGTGCTTTTGAAAGCTCAGGTGAGAATTCACTCTCTAGATGAGTTTATCCTTTTAAGCCCTATTTTTATAATGCCAAGTCTGAACTGGCTCACACTGTTGCAAAGGCAGACCTCCTTCTCTCTGAGCCGTAACATGGGGTCAACCCTGGAGTAGTTATTCAATGAAGAAAACTTGCTAAGACTTGCAGAATCTTTTAAATAGCAGAGGTGAGGCACAGAAGGAACAATTTCCATTTGTATGAGTATTGTCAAGACTGAGCAAAATATTTTGTTTTGCTGAACTTCTAATCTATAATATAGATTAGAGGATACTAAGTTCAGTTAGTAAAAATATCCATCGTAATGACATAGATAAGAATATGGAGTTTACTCACTCATGGAAATTGGAAAAGAATTTTACAATAGAACAAACTTACTGATTTTGCATGACAAATCTCAAATCTGTTATGATTGAAATGTTCTTCCTATACTTCTGTGAAAGTCCAGTTACACATGCTATCCCAATTCTTTCAAATTTTATATAAGCATAGACTTTTAGTGAAAATTAGGTTAATAGACTAAGTTATTGCTACTGTGGAAAAGAAAATGATGAAAATAACTCTGGTCCTGTGGATCTCTTACCAACAGCAAAATATTCATTGGCTTTAGTGAGATCACCATCAATATCCTAATATTTCTGTTTTCTTTATATTTTTTTTCTTAAAAAAAGTCTAAAAATGATCCTCCTTTCTTTCTTTTGTCAAATTCTGTTCTACTCCCTAGTACTACTGTAATATTTGCATTCAGTCCTAAATGCTTTTTTTGACTTTATAGTCTCTCAGACTCCCATAATGCAGATAGGTCAAGTCTAAATCCCATCATTGCTCTTTCACCTTATGGATTGTTTGTCTTGCCTTTGTACCACTCTTCCATTCTTTCCCACTATGGTTGAATACACACAATTGATTCTAGAGCAACAGTGACTCATTTTACTGGGAGGTCTGGGAACAGGGCTAATGAGCACCTCTGGTCGGTGAAATCATTTAAGAAATAAATGGCTGCAGATCATAGATTTTTATGAATCTCAGATTTTATGGGAATTACATGCATGCAGTAAATGTAGCCAGTTTGCATGTGTACTTTATTCCATCAAATGTAAATTTAATAAGGCAAAAATTCAACTTTATGTGTAAGCATTATTTCATCTTTGTATTGTTGAGGGATCACAGAAATTCTACTGACTCATATAATTATGATGAAGATTTTTAAATCATGTTGTACTTTCAAACTGATATAACTTTTATTTCCTATCTTTAGGCTAAAAAAATTATCATTGACATTTCAAATATTATAAATATTTTGATATTACAAATATTTTGATATTACAAATATTTATAACATTAGAAAATATTAACCATGAAATTTGAAT
>JAUBNY010000001.1:10418220-10435826 GCA_032275445.1 Crypturellus soui
TAAATGGTCGCAGTTAGAGAGAGCACAAGCATGCTGAAGACCATCTTCACAGACAAAATCTAGTGGGGAATGTTCTATGCTATAGCTTTTTGTATATCTCGATCTAATGTGATTACATACATTGCTTTTACCTATATTTTCCGTTCAGCCAGCTCTCAGTAGCCTCACCTACCATCAGCAGTTAAAGTCTACAGAGAGAGGTGAGCAACAACACCTTTCTTCGTAAAACAAGATTTGTAGCACTGCTGGTGCATTTAGTTAAAAGACAAAATTTAGGGTTGGAGGATACCTCATCTTCCAGAGCACTTTGAAGCTCCATTTAATGGTCATTGTATTGCAGTCTGACAGATTACTAACGGAGAACTAGTCAGTTTTATAAATTTTTCACCATCTCTGTCTAATTCCTGACACCTATGTTAATAAGAATGCAATTTTTGTTATTAACATTTCTGCCTACTAGCCCTCTTCAAATGTTCTTCAAAATCTCTCAAAAGCAGTTTAAGAGTTTTAAAAATTGTGCTCTGCAAGGCAAAGATTATATTTGCTTTTCACAGATTCTCCTGACTTTCTTAACCTAAATCTTTCATGAAAAGCAAGAGTATAAATATATTAAACATAATAATGATGCATTCTTGCGCATTTCCAAAAGAACACTTATTTCTTATACTGTACTGCTGCTTCTTATCATAGCAAGAGTGAATGAATGCAACACATTTTTGAACCTGAAATATCCATGGCACTAATGCCCAAATGATCGTAGTAAAGGCAACACTTCACACAGTATAATTGTCTAATAGCTACATGCTGCGCATACAGAGTGACCGAAGTCTTAAAAAGGGGATACAAGATGGCATTTCTGTCGTTCTTGAAAGCATATTGTAACATTAATCTTAGTTAACTTCCAAGCACATAACTTTGTTATTGTGAGCTTAATACAAAACCTTTGTCAGGAAGGATTTATATGTGTAACTAGTCAGTTCATTGATGCTAACACGGTATATATACATAGAATAAATTGCTAAATAACCTAAAATTTGTTAGCTAAAAAAAAGAGTAAAGCTGTAAAAAAATTGTAAAAAAAAAATTGATTTTATTTATGCATTTTCCCATTACTTTTCAAAGATTTTTTTCTTAGTAAGAAATTAATCTAAACCTTTTTTTTCTTTTGTCCTTATATTTTTTTCTTATTTTAGATAAAAAAAAATTCTTTATAATACAGATTTCTTATTAAAGATACAATTTATAGATCTATCTATAGAAATATCTAAGGTATGACTGCAATGTTTCTGATTTTGATCATTGTTAATAGTAATTCTTGCACAGTAGTGAATTATTCAGTTCTGTTAGCAGTAGCAGAGGCTCAAGAGGCCCAAGAGGCACAAGAGCAGCTTGTGTGGTGAGAAACAAGATTTTGTACATAGTGAGACCAGCTGCTGTAGGTAGAGCCAAAGGTGAGGACTTTTAGAGTGGGATTCCTTTCACTTGCCTTTCCTATATGTCATTCAGAAATATACCAGAAACCCGCCCCATTGATTCCCTCTCTGATCAATGGAGACAAAAGCACTTATAAAGCTGATTCATCTTGCCTAGACTAAACATTTATCTTAGACTATGATGAACCATTCTCTTCCGGTGTCTAGCTCTCCTTTCTGTAGAAGATGACTTGCTTAAGGTAGGCACTTTATTTTTAGATGCCTAGATTAGGGGACATGATTTCCACACCTGTATCTTAATGGATGCTTTAAATCAAGACACCTGACTATCTTGCCTCAGGCAATCTGCAGACTCAGACATCTCTGAACTTCCATCAGTTCCTCTTTTTGAAGACTTAGCATTGTCAGAACAGTTAAGGACAGCAAGATGTACCAAACTGTGGAGATGGATCTGAAATGGAGTGTATATATGTGGAACTGTCTCCAGTCACTCTCCACAGAAGAAGGGCAAACAGTCTTCTGTAAGAATCCACCTCTATGCAAACAATATACTATTTCTTTACCTTTCTAACAAATCAAAACATTCAATCACTTGTTCAAGACTATCTGCTAATGACGGATGGGTGCCTACAATCTGCCTTAAATAAAAACATGTGAATAATGCAGTGGAACTTGAACTGAGCATTAGAGCATAAAAGAATATGCTTTATGCCCAAACTCATTAAAATATTGTTACTTTTTATGCCGTGTGTACATTTGCGAAAGACACATTCAATGGTGCTATAGGTCCTTAGTGCATGTAGTCTTCCTAATGTCTTGGTATAATGTCTTACTGGGTTTCTGTCCCATTTCTGCATATGTGTAAGATGTATTTCCTGGATGAGACTGCACTTGCATGCTACAACTTGCATATGCCTCAAGAAAGAAAATGATGTGAAAATCTGTAGCATAAAGAGATGAAGTTGAGATGCTGTTTTTAAAGTGTACAGTAGAGTTGATAAACCATGTGTGCATCTGGCAGAAGGCCTTGGAGAAGGTATTTATGGTGGTCAGCAAGCAGCTAACTGAAAATCTGCTCTAACTGTAAGTCAGTTCCAAACCAGTAATAACAGATCTTCAGGTAACCACAACAGTCTTACTGCAGGTTTGTGTTGCATCTATGAAATACGTAGTGTGGTTTTTTTTGCAGCTGTCTGCAAAATGTTGCTGTGATTCTATCATCACCACTTTAAAAAGAATATTTTATGGTAGTTGTTGACAATTAGCTTATCAAAGTCAAAGAGGATAACTCTAACCAAAAGTAGGCATTTATACTGGATCTACAGTCACCAGTAGAAAGAAGTAGTGACCATATCTTACAAGTCTTTAACTGTTACTCCCATGCAAAAGAGAAAAGACTCAATTTAGGCAAGTAGGACTTTCTCATTAAAATCTCTTTTGATTAAATATATATCAACATTGGATAATATTTTTTCAGATCCTTTACTTTCTCCTCACAAGAGACTTATCAAGTTTCTCATTGGTATCTTAAAACTTGCTGCTCTTGCTCAGGAGGTAGTCCAATAACTTACTTATGTGAAAATACATTTAAAGTTTGTCTTTGTGGTTAAAGAAACTTGTATGAGTTCATGGAAGCTTTTTATTTCCCCTATTTTTATCTAGGTCAAAGATTTGGTATATCATAGCCAAAAATCTTACTTCTGGATCAGGAAGCCTTTCTGGCTTATAAAGAAATTTTTTAGGTCCCACTGCCAGCAACATGATTTCAATGCCAAATGGCCCTACATATCTGAAGTATTGAAAATCAGATTTCCCACAGAAGAAGAATCCATGATGAGGAGCTGATGCCTCTTGTCAACAAGTAATTTGGAATTTTGGTACCATGTATCAGAAGCAGAGGTTGTCACATAGTATAGTCAATACAAGGCTTGAGGCAAGCTCATCTCATTCCCCAGTCCTCCACAGCAGCTCCATCTGGTGCATCAGGCCTGCAGTGGTGAATAAGCAACCTTGGATTTTGCACAATTTCCTCCATAATTGCCCCATAAGCCTGCAAAATCCTGAAGGAATAATTGCATGACATGTCTCCCCAATTACAAGCATGCTTGCATACAGAGATGCCTAACTCTAACTCTTATAAAGACTTTCTCATTAAAATCTCAGATTAAAACTTCCTGATCACTCTAGAAAAGCATTCAGGTTCTTCACATTAATCCTTAAAAAGTAATTAGGGTTAACTGGACTTTATGGTAGTACAGTATTTTCTCTTTTCTGATCTAAGCTTTCAATACAATCAGGTATTTTTTACTCTTACAATTTCAAGGAAAGCTTTGAAAAGACAAAATTATTATGATTGCTTAGAAATGCCTGTTTGTACCTACAGCAGGTCTAAAGCAACCAGTACTTAGCAGGGTGAGCAGTGTGTTTGTTTAAGTAAGTAAGTGAGGTATTATAAAACAATGAGCATACTATCTTGTCATCATTACTAACTGTCCTCTTGTTTTGTAGAGCAGGTTTAAAAACAATAATGTAATGCTCAATTAGTATGGCTACCATCTCATTTTTCCCACAGGTATATGGCTCTAGAGAGCTCCCTAAAAAGAGGAAAACGTCATATATATATATGACAATTGTGAGTAGCATCTCCATTTATACTGCAAGTCAGGAAGACTGACTTCTTGGGTAAATCTCAGTCACTGGAGTAAATAACAGATTATTCTACTCTTAAGGATATTCGCATTTGACTACCTATTTATATTTGTCCAAGTTTTGTTATTTTGGTTCTCTTAGTAATATGTCAGAAAAGATTCGTAGCTTTTCATCTTCAGTGCTTGTTTGTATTTAATTTATTACTTAATTTTCTATTCTCCTAGATCTCTCAAAACTTGAAAAATTTGCCAGTGTTTAGTTTTTTGAACAAATGTGTCATGAAGTTGAAAATTTATTCTTCTATTTCACTTAAACAGGAGATGATTTACCCCTTGAGGTTATTTGCAAAAGGAAAGGAAAAGGGAAAAGAAGATCTTCAATTGAGTTTAACTCAAATTTCATTTATGACAAAGTTGCGAAAGGTGGTTTTTAAGCATATGTTTTGACTGTATTTTATCCACCACACTTACACACACATACAGCTAAAAGCAATGAGTTTAGTTAACATTATGGCTCTAATTAAATGTTATTTTGCTAATTTTGTCATACTCTGAAGAGTACTGGAACTCAGAATAAGAATTAAAATAGAAGTGATCCTCTTATCATTTTGAAAAAAAAATTAACACATAAACATAAAAAAGCAACAAGATAGACAACAGAGTCACCATATTATGCAATATAAAGGGTATAATATGAAATGATGGCTGTAAAATAGGCAATATCTTCCCTCGTAGACATGATAAATTGATATGTGATATCATGTGCTGTCTTTTGTAGGAAATCTACCATCAAAAGTCTGACATCAGCTGGAAGGGTTGCACAGAAGGGCAGAGTCAGCCCAGGAGTCCCCAGAGTTCTTTGCTGATAACTACTTGACATGAGTTGAAGAGGAGCACATTGAGGGAAGATGGTTTTTTGATCTTACAATTGTAAGTAACAAAAGTCTTGATTGTTAAGATAGTGGAGATTAGGATCTTGAGAGGAAGAAACAAGACATAGCACAAGATGACAAGCCTGGACATCAGAAGAGCAGATTTTGGCCTGCTGGAAGAGTCCCAGGGGTTAAACAGGAATCTAGGATGGTTTGTTGATTTTCAAACTCAAAAACGGTCCATCCCAATGAGCAGGAATTCATGCAATGGATACCAGTATGGATGAACAGGGAGCTTCTGACTAAATTCAAGTTTAAGAAGAAGGTGCACCATAGGTTGTACACCTGACCCTCCTGGCCCTCAGGTGACCCTCCAAGGAATATAAGGTCACATGACCACAGAATCACTGAGTCTGGAAGATACTTCTGGAGATCCTGGAGATTCTAGTGTGTCTAGTCCACACTAGAGATTGTCTGTCCAAAGCAAGATCAGCTAAAACAACTTGTTCAGGAGCAAGGAAATGGGGAAAAGTAGGTATCTTTGAAGGTCTCAAGGGATAAATTTTGTCTGCCTAATTATATGTGCTCAAATTAGGCAGACAGGTGCCTTCTCTGCGTGTCTCAGTGTTACTGCTATAAAAGATAAATGCCTAAATAAAGTAACCTGTGTAGAGGAATGCATCGAGGGAATGAATCTTACTTCCCTTCCAGTAGTGATATCTTTGAAAGAGTAGGAGTATTGTATGAGTTAATTAAGGAAGTTCATTGAATAAATCATCATGTCTCACAGAAATTTCGTCTCACAAAATTTCCATCTTCAGAAATAGGATTTAAAAGCAGAAAGGGTGTGATTTTTATCTCACATACTTACCCTCATTTAGTTGATAACATAGCTGAATTACCACTGTGCTTGAGAAATCTTGATGCATTGCGGTCTAAACTTATGCTTAAAAGAGATGATGGAAGTCCTGCCTGATGGGAAGAAGAGGTGCTATGTGCAACTGAGCCACTGACTGTTCTAATGAGCCAAGGCAAGAAAGGACCCCGCTACACAATTTGCCAAATCATCTTCTAGCCACTAGAATAAATCTTTTTCTTGATCTCAGGCTGAGAGAGTCATTTTTGCCATTATTATTGTTTTGACAGCTACATTTCGCTGATGCCACTTTGTCAAATCACAAAAATCATCAGTGTATGCTCATGCAAGCATTCTAGAACTAATTATACTTCAATCCTCTCTGAGCATCCTTCCTTGGGCATAATGCTTCATGCTGTAAACTATCATTGCATGGGTGAGAAAATGCCCTACTCTTTCACTTGACTTCATATCTCAATGCTCTCTGCTTTGGCAATGCTTAACCAGTGCTTCTGGCCAGCCTTAGCTATGTTTCCCTTCAGGAGACTTGACCTATTACCAGTTATAAATACAGTGACTGGAGAGCCTTCTTAAATGAAAAAAAAATCTTAGTAGTGGCAGTAAAACTCATTGCAGGATTAAAAGGATTTTAAAACATTGTTTTAATCTGAATGCCTGACTTAACCATAATAACAATGCAGACAGACATGTAGTTTTCTACATCCTCAGCTATGCTTCCATGCACAAGTTTGGACAGCTTCTTAGCAGCCTTTTGATCTTTTCAGCCCCTATTTAACTGTTTCCTCACAGTGGTAAATAAGCTTGAAAATTTGATTGTGTGTGGTGATAGGATCTTCTGTGAGAATTACATGGTCATCATTTTAAATATCCTGAAATTTTCATCAGAAACCTGGTTCTTTTGTTCATATTTTTTCTTTCTCGTTTTGGACTTCTATTGCTATACATAACTAATGCATTCATACAAAGAATATTCAAGTAATCATGTCATATAGGGAATTAATCTGTTTTTATAAATTAGCTCTACATTTACCATGGTTCTTGAATTTAAGCATGAATCTAACTTTGAGAAAAATATTGTAATGAGATATCCAGTGTACGTGAGAGCTAATTCTCTTCACTCTTCTGTCATCTCTTGGGAAAGACAATTATTTTGTCTCTCTTATCTTAGACACTTAGATGGGATAAAATGCTCTCTGCAACCTCCTGTCACTTTACATCGATTATATGGTAAGCTTAGACCCTTAAACTAGGTACATAACTTCTAAGTGTCTAAAGTTTGGGTTAATGAATTGTATTGCACTTCAGATTTTCATTGAAGCCTATCTTTGAACTTTCCTGAATGTTTTGTTCTTTCTTCTGGTGTTTTTCTTTACCTTGACCTGGCATGAAATCCTACAGGACTGTTTGTGGTTTTCTTTTGCACATGGGGCACATAACACAAACAGTGTTACTGCTTCAGCTAATCCATCACCTAAAATCTGAAATGTTACATATGGCCTTGTTTGATTCATTTTGCCAAGTTATTTAATCTTTCTGTCTACTGTGCTTAGCAAAAGAGTTTTTTTCCCCAAAGTTATCATACTCTAATTTAAAACAATATAGTGTGATCTTTTCTGCTCAGTGTGGACATGTATTAAAAACAGTTGTTAACTAATGGTATTATATGCTACTGGTTGCATGTTAAAAAACTACTTTGTTACATATGATATTATGCCCCTTTCTTGCCACAAGTCTTGAATCTAACCATCACATATTAAAAGACAGTAACCACATGGATTGTTGCACCTGAGGTGGAAATTTTGTTCTTCCATTCCTGCCTAGGGTAAGAAGTGACCTCTGACTGTCATAGCTTCACAGTTCTGTCCTCCTTAAAGGAGTGATTCAGCAAAATAAAGGAAGACCATGGAAATGAATTATTTCTGATTTTTATTTGAAAATGTTTACTCAGTGAACACAAATTTCGTGCTCAGTGATCTGGGTGGATACTTTTTACTTTTTCTTCTTTCTCTGTAGTTATACACCCACAGACTCATGTGTTTGTGTACTCATGAAATAAGGAGACCATGAGAGCTTCTGATACATCTATATAACTGATTATAGGTACAACTACAGAATTTATTATTTGGATTTATTTTATTTTCTGCTTGCCACTACATATAAAATACTGTCCATTGCTGGAATGGAAATAATGCTAAGTTGCCTTTCTGAAAATCTAGCTGACAGTAACAATAAAACTTCCACTGATCCAGAGGCCACAGTATACAGCCTATGTTTTACAACTTAAAGAACATTATTTGTGAATTCAAATTAAAAAGTACTAGTTTTCCTTCAGATATACAGAAACATCCATGCTTCCCAAAGCAGTAATTAATGCCATATACTGCCATATATTAATGCCATATATGCATATTAAATAATGTGAAACTAATTCACTTTGTTGTTGTTTATTTTTATTTCTCATCTATACTTGTATAAGACCAAGGAGAATTATGGGTGAACAAATTCACAAATTCAAGGATACTTGTGAATAGGCATAAAATCTTTGCCTGACAGGTTACTTACTTACTCAGCTTGTTGTCTCACTTTGCTATTATTTTAGCAACATTAAATAAATAAATAAATAGAGTGACTAAAATTCCATAGTAAATTTTACTTTCAGGTAGAGAAACTGATTTACTAATGGAAATCACTGCTGATACTGCTGATATGCTACAGTGAAATTTGGGTGCAAATGAAGAGGTGCCTTACAGCAGATCATTTATTATCAGTAGTGTCAATAATAATAATACACAAAAGCCACAGACAACAGATGAGTGTTTTGTCTTTCAACTGCCACTGAAGCAAGCTGGAATTTGAAATAGTTCATTCAGCATGCATTTTTTTAAGACTCTGTAACTGGACTTGTTAGTCAGACTACATGGAAGGAAGTCGAATCCTCTACAAGTACAAAATATCCTCAAAGCTGAATCTTTTAAAACAATAGCAAAGCTGAAGTAACGTGGGTAACATTTTAATGCTTTCCTCTATATTAACATTATCTAAAATACCTCTTCTTTGGAAGGAAATTCTTGGGAACAGCAAGTATGTTCAAAAGAAAGAGATGGTTTTTCAGCCTATTTATCACTTCAGGTGCAGTATATCAATACAGAGGTATAAAAAGTGCAGCCACTAAAGAAATGATTTATTGATATTTTAGGCTTGTTAAAACAGGTTAATGTCAATGCAATTAACTCCTGGATCAAATCACTTCACTGTGAAGCAAAAGCTGACAGAATAACTTTAAACCCACATGCCAAGCAAAGTGAGAGCATCAATGAGCGTTCCACCTGAGGGAGAGAACCAGCTATATATGAGGCTGAGTTCCTTTTAATAAAAAGATGGTTTTATTCTGGAAGAAAATTTTCGAGTAATGGGACACTGAGTAGAAGACTGACAGTCAGAGCTATAATGTCAGAGCTGCATAGAGAAAAGGAAGACATGATAACAAGACAACATGAAGAAATTAGTACATAAAGCTGCATGTAGTAGTACTGCATGATCAGCAAGTGGCCAGGCTAGAGGAGGTCAGCTCCACTCACAAAATATTAGATGCTAATTACATTGATTGGATGAAATTATGCCAGGAAAGTGAATAAATTCTTCATAATTTAGTCAATTATGTAATACCATTATAAATTAGCAAAGAGGTTTTTTAAGATGTACAGACTGCTTCTTAAAGTCAAAGTTAAAGGCCATGTAGACCAAAGGAGGTCAAAAATAACAGCAAGAAAATTTAGAACTGTGGAAATATGCTATAAATGTAAGGTAGATAATCAAATAAACCACATATTTAGCCATTTAAATAAATAACCATTTAAATAAATTTGCATGTGTAAAAGATACAATTGCTGCAGGCTCCCACCTCTGGTGTGCTTTCCCTGTGCCACACCTGTAGGCTCGGAGCATTCCCCCACTACATGCTGAAACACCGCTCGTTTCTACCAGGCTCCTAAAGCAATCTAACCATGATGGTGAACACGCAGATAAACCAGAAAATCTCTGTCACTGGTGGCTTCTTGAGCAGGATACAGTTCCTGAAAGATTAATCCTAGGGGATGTCACACTGTTATTCTGTGCTGAACGTCACTAGTAAGAACAAAAAATGGTTAATGGGTATTGGCTCTTTTTCCTGGTATTTTGATTTGTTGGCTTGCATTTTAACGTGGTTATTGCTGATCAGTCCAGCTGCCAGATCTGTTGTGCAAAAAGCCATAGGATATTTAGCACAAAAGAATGACAAGTGCAGTCGGTGCGATGGACATGTATGAACCCTAATTTTCATATCCAGTTAAGAAGTACATGTGAAGAAGTTACATGTACGTGTTACAGAAGTTACACGTGAAGCTGAATGGAACTAACAACAGGAATGCCATCTGGTTTCCAGAAGAAATTACAGCATCTTAAGGATGGCTTTAATTTGTATTGAATTTTGACATCCACCAGGAGCCATTATAAAATCCTAGAATAAGCCATATAGAAGAAGGCTTCTGCCACTTCCCATATCCTATGCCTTAAAATGAGGAACAGTCTTATTAGGGTAACTGTTTAGCAAATAATTTTGCACTACTATAGCACAGACGTAGAAAATTCCAGTGTAAGATATTACAGGAGGAAATCTAGATAACTTCTCTTTCAGCATGTAGTTTGTACATTGCTAGTTTAAAAGAAATGGCAAAGTAACATATTTGGAAACACACAAGAAAGGACACAAGAAAAAGGGTGTCCTTTATGTCTCTGCAGAGGTATCTATTGGCTACTCAAATGGCCCTTGGATATACAGTTTTTATACCACATGCCTTAACATGCGATAAACACACTGGAAAACAGTTAAGCTGGCAACAGTCCGCTGAACCAAAAAATGCTGTATGTGCAAGAACTTTTCAAAGCCACGAGATTCTTGCATTTTACTCTGTTACGTAGAACAGCTAATGGAGACTGAAGACTATTACCATGACTAAAACGCTTTTGGAAAATACTGAGAACTATTACATTTGTAACAGATCCCTAACTACTATGACTTAACCCCTTCTTCTCTATTTGATACCCATGGATGACAATCTTTTGAGTCAATGTTTCTTTTAGTAATTTAAGCTATATGTTATGCTATATTTCTTTGCCTCCTTGGTGAAAAAAGCTCACTGTGTGAATACACTTTGAAAAAAGTGAAGATTTGTAGGACTGGACCATGAGTGAAAAATCTCCCTTAGCATGCAGCTGTTTGTTAAGAAATGTGTTTTTCAGAATTAGACTGGTGTTTTACTGTGGAGTGAATAGAACAAAGGTGAGTACTGAAACTGAGAAGATTCATTAACAGCCTTTTGGGATTAGGAGGGGAAGAAGTGAGGGAAACAGGTCCATTTTGGGCTACAGCGCTGTATAGCTGTCTCCTGTCTTACCCGTCACGAGCAAAATGGACCTGTTCACCAGCCTCCCAGCTGGTGTTTTCTCAAATGTCACTTCCAACGACTTATTAAAAGGCTTTCATCATATTATTTTCTTTGTTTTTACTGTCATCTTGAAGCACATCACCAAATATGTGGGTGTAGCCTTGAAAGTGTACACCATATGTATCAACAGACAACAGAAGACTTACTTTTTTATTAAATATGTAAGAAAAGGGTTATCTGCAATCTGATATCCTACTTGTATTTGATAATAATCAAAGGGTCAGAAAGGAAGTTTTTTAGCCCATGTTGCTTTTATTCGTACTTGGCATATGCCTCAAAATATTCAAGATCTAATATTTTTTAGAATATAATCCTTTTAATTTGTAGGGCTATTCATTTATTTGGGCTACAATAAACTACCATTTGCAAGCTATTTTTTTATATCCAGTGTATAATTGCAAGATGATAGAGAAAACTGTGTGGGCATTTCTGTTTCCCTCTCATGCATGAATGAAATCTTTGTGTCTCCATCCCAGCTTCCAGTCTCAATACAGGAAGGAATGATATCATTTTGTTTTAATGCAGGTGGCAAGGATAACAGCAGGCTACAAGCAGCACAGTCCCATCTGCATTCTGCACTAGCCTGCCTGGATGGACCGTGGCTGTCGGAATGCAACACTGACTGATCCTTACTCCGTCAAAACTCTGCTCTGGAACTGTTACAATGCCGTCTGGCTCTTCTATGCACCAGTATGTGAGCAACTGGACCACTAAGGCAAAAGCTAACTGAAGACGCCTCTTCTACTGATAAGGAAACTCATTAATTGTAAAACAGCATTTAATATGGTATTTAAATGATATTTACATGGAATTTTAAAATATTTGTTTTAGTGATATTTAAACTTAAAATATTGTTTTGGGAATACAGGATCACAACAAATACATAATGGAACAGAAATACCTAGACGGGATGTAATTAGAGTTTTGTTTACCTGAATTAGCTTGATGTGCACTCTTCAGTGCTGAAAAACGTTATCATGCAAAGATCCTGAGGAAATATATGCTACATTTTGGTTTATCTTAAATGGCCACTGGATGCTACTGTTTCTCTTTCAAAATAGAGCTATTATCATATATTTTCTGGCTATAAATCAACCGGTTATGAGACAACAAGTTTACACATCTGACTCATCTGTAGTCGCTTTCATGTGTTCTCACTTTTCATATGACATGTTATCAATACCTCCATCAGTAATAAGTACCCACTTTTGTTTGTGTGTTGCTTCTCTTAGTGTTTTCCTTGCTTACTTCAACAGCTGCTTTCTGTAGCTGTTTTTCTTTGTTTTGTCTAGAAAAATGCCTGATTTTTGAAGTGGCTGAAAATGTACTAAGGACCTACTGCTGCTGCAGTTGTCAAATATCTACTCTACTCTGTGTATCATCAATGTATAATTTTATCAGGACAGAAGTGAATGCCTGAAATTTATTGTCAGGAAATTCTTTTATCTATTACCTTCAGTCTTATTATGTAAATTCTCACTTGATGTTGTCAAATAATTTCAGTTGGGTAATTTCCCTTGTTCCTACAAGCAAAGAAGTTAGGCCATACCAATGTATTAACAGGAAACACATTTATGGAAGAATCCATTTATTTTTATTTTAAAAGTTTATTAATCCTTGGCCTTTGCTAAAAAGGTGTTTCCTGCCTAAAATTTTATGTATTAACTTTATGGATTAAACACTGCAAAAGCTGCAAGAGAAGTAGATATATTTGCATTAAAATGGCAAGGTACTGATGTTAAGAAAGGGTATATGGTTTACTTCTTGCCAAGTGTTTGCAATCTTTTATTATAAAGGTCTGTTTTTTTTTTTTCCCTTTCAAAAAGAAACTTGAAACTTTCAACAGCCAGATGAGAGAGAAAGTATGGCTGAGGTCATGCCAGGAATTAAACTTTTACCAAACTGTTAAAAATGTGGCTAATCTGAACCTTGGGAAACCATGCCAAGAGTAGGTTAGATTTGTGTTAGATTTTAGTATTTTTCCCGGAGGTTCCACTTGCTTTGAGTATGTTTCATCCCAGACCTACTGGAATGATGTTTTACGGTTCAATCATAATTTAAAAAGTAATAAATTAGAATTTCAGATAAAATTAAAGACGGTAAACTAACACCATCTCTCTTCCAGAACAATGGAAATGAACTTTCTAGTTATTTATGACAGTTTTACAAACAGTTTTCTCTGACTAGGATAAATGCTATTTTTTTTTCTTAGGATCCAGGCGGTGCCAGCACAGAGCTCCCTCTTCATTCTCAACTATGTTAGAGCTCTGGTGACTGATTAACTTTGTAATTGACTTTTGTGATTAACTTCTGTTACTTGATGCTGGGTTCAGGGTCTGCTCTTAGGAGGGCTCTTGCTTCCCTGAGGGCAGGTTTTCCAAGGGCCATCGTTACAACATAAAAGGGTCCTGGCACACTGTGGCTTTCTCTAAAACCCATTATCTATCTCTCAGTTCAGACACAACTGATAAGTCCTTAATTTGTTTGGGAACAGATAGTAATGAGAGTAAATTCTGTGCTGATTATCAGCTCATTACATTTTACTGATAATAGTGGGGCTGTCTGATATGTAACACTGCAAAAATTAATCCACTTAATCTGAGTGACTCCTGGGTGTAGTTTTTGTAATGTGTCAAAGTAAGAAACAAACAAACAAACAAATTTTATTGGATTCTCGAATGTTACTTTATTCTATGTCCACAACCCAAACAGAATTGTGTTTGCTTTGGATAATACAAAAATATTTAATGGTGTCTGTTTACTGCCTGAACTCTCATAGAAAGTTGCACCGATTGGAAGCTGGTCCAATCTTCAATGGAACAGAGCAATACAATCCAGCCTAAGTCTTGAAAATAAAGTTAAAAGTTTGTCTATTGAGACCTAGTTGTCTAAAACACTTTTATTATCATAAGCTAACTTTAGGACAAAGATTTCTCTTTGTGAACAGATAACACAAAGTATCTAAATCATTTGTTGTTTACCTTGATTTCTGCATTCACATGCACCTAGAGAAAGAAAACTTTGGTCCATTCACACTTTTCCAAAAAATTATTCATCCTGTTATTCCATCCTGCAGCTGCTGTTTTCTCATATTCATCTAATTTATATCTATTTTTATTTATATTACATTTATATTTCATAATATTATATGTAAGTATATAAAATATTTATATTTTAAATAACTTTTATTGAGTTTGTACAGATTACTTTCTTCTCTTTATGGTCTTCCTTCTTTCTTGTTAAATAAAAGGATCTATAATGTGTTCAGGTTCCAAGAAATATTAGGAGGAAAAAAAAATACAAAGAGACCAGGCAAGTCTAGGATAAAAAGTAGAAAGGAAAACTCTCAGGGACCCACATAGCTCTCGATTACAACATAACTATAAAAAAATCTGAGTCTTCAAGTTTTCTACCCAGAAAACTGGATATTACTTGGAAAAACTGTGCCAAATACCAGGATTGAAAATTATGCTATACAGATTTGTGGCAATTAGCCTTGCTACTTCATTCATATGTAGGAGGGAGTTCTTCTGTCACACAACATGTTGGTACATATACACAGTGACTAGCTAGAAACAGTACCCGTATCAGCAATGACTAGAAATGTTAGGTATCTCTTAATGATGGTACTGCATTAAAAAAAAATTGTCAATCTGAATAAACAGAATAACAGATGTGTGACTAGCAGCATTTTTATCTTTGCCTTTTTGCCTATCCTTATTAGGTCATTTTTTATCATCATATATTTTATTCAGAATGTGGATTTAAATAGGCCACAGTTAACTTACATTAATATTCTAAATGTCCTTCCGTGAATACAACATGGATACCTTATTGACCTAATAGTTTGGAATATGAAATATTAAGAGAAAAACATTTAAATAGCCAATTATGCATGGACATAGGTATTTGCACGATTAAGCCTATAACTGAGAGTCATCTTAGGTCTGAACCTGTATTATTTTGTGCAATTGTGTTAACCTAAAATGATATGAGCAGTCTCTGACTTTCATATTAAATGCATAATAATAGAGATGAACAATTCTACAGTTCTTCTGCTAAACTTTAAGTTAATATATATTTTTTTTCCATTTTCAATATGAGTCCATTGGTTATTTCCTTTAGGAAATGACTGTGGCTCTCTTATGTACTGCTTGCTGGTGGGTTACCGTTAGGACCACGGGAAAGCACACAGTGGCTCTGTGGGGCATGCTCTGTGACCTGTTACATAACACGGAATCACATTTGCTTTATCATGCTTTCATGGCATTGGTGGCTCATAGACATTCTGTGACTGATTAATAGAGCCAGCTGCTTTTCCTTCTTTACTCTTTCCAACTGAGAAACTCCTATATTACAGAAGAAATTCTTATTATTAGTCCCTGCATGAATGACCTTTACTTTCTGCCGTTAACTTTCATCCATATTTCTATTCCTCAATTCCTTAATGTCATGGAATCCTTCCAGTATAAGAATATGATCTTTTCCATGCTCACAGTGCTGCCAGCTTTGTGTCAGCAAGCAAAATTCCCTTGCATTTTTCTTTTCAAGGTTATTAATGAAAATATTAAAAAGGTGTTGACTAATGCTGGAGTAACTTTACTTGAAGCTCCATCTTCTTTTAAGATTTTTTTATTTTATATTTAAATCTTTCTTTATCTAAATTTCTATATTTGGAATTTGCAATGTGTCCTGACATGAAAACTGGTCAGTCTACATATTATTCCCAAAGTCCTATGGGAAACCTTTGCACCCTCAGCTTTACAGTGCATACGCTTTCTCTTAAAGGACTCCATACTTGCTTTCCTCTGGGATAGTTCTGGTAATAGGTTTGTTAAACCTTAACAAGCAATCCTCCCCGCAAAAAAGCTGACTCATGTCTTAAAGGTTCATTTTGAATTATTTTACCTCTCTGTTGGCTATTCTGTCTTATCATCTTTACTTATCCTTAATCACTGTCTTATAGCTATCTCCACTATTCTTTCTCTTATGGGTTTAGTAGTTTAGTAGATTCATTCTTCTCTTGTCATCCTGTCATCTTTTGGACATTTCTTCTTGTTGTTGCCCAGTGCACCATAGATTTCCTAAATTTGGCTTTGGTTGTTCAATAAATGCAGATGTGATTTTTTTTTAATGCTCTCTTCTCTTTTCCATTTACCTTGACATTGCTGTGTTAACTTTTTTCTGTTTTTTCAGATCCATGCCCAGTATTCATTTTTTTTTTCTCTTCCATGAGCTTTCCCAGGTAATCACACTAAACTAATTTCTATCACTCACTTGCTAAGAGATAGTGTGTTTTCCGTTGCATTTTCTTTCTTCACTTTTTAAGGCCTCTCAATATCACTGTCCTTCTTTTACCTTTAAGAGTGGATCATCTAAATTTATTTTAAATTAAGTCAAAGTTTTCTGTCATGTGCCAATCAATCACGCTTGTCACTGATCTCTAAACTATAGATTATAGTCAATACTTTATGTCTGGTAGCTTACAATCTATATAATGAAAAAAACCCAGAAGAACAGAAGATTGAATTACACAGAAGAGGAAATAGTTATTTTTTCAAGTAACTTGCTTGACTTTTCTGGGTGAGGTTTAGTTGGTGATAACATGAGGGTGATTCATGAAAGGAGCTCTGAGAAAATATTTGCTGTTCCTTGTTAGTGGTAGGGCAATCTGCACTCTATCAAAAACACCCATATACCCATATTTGTCCTGTATTTACTAGCAGAGTTATCCCAGCAAATACTAGGTGACTTTTTTTTTTCCATATCTGTCACATGGAGTTTTATACCTGGAGCTGAATGTGGTAAAAATAAATCATTAGAGACAAAGTGAAGTGTCTACTCTGATTCTATAATGCATTTCATTATGCATTCATGCATCAACAGATTTTACAAAAGAAAAAAGCAAAATACTCTGCTCCCTCTAACTAAATTATCTAAAGAGTTTCTTCTTTTCCTATGGAAAATTCCTCTTGGGGCATGAATCTGACAACTGCACTTCTTCAGTTAGGAATTTAAGTGTGAAAAACAGGAGTCAGAGGTAGCAAAACATGATTCCTCCTTTTGGGCTGATATTTAGGATTTTCATAAAATAGCTCTTAATTCCATTAAATTCTCCAAAGCTGCATATTTTGACACCATCCCTCACAACACCCTCCTAGACAAGCTCCAGAGGTGTGGGATGGATGAGTGGACGATGAGGTGGATTGGGAATTGGCTGGATGGCAGAGCTCAGAGGGTGATAATCAGCGGTGCGGAGGCTAGTTGGAGGCCTGTGGTGAGCGGTGTCC